>MU223230.1:2310064-2321287 GCA_018584345.1 Thuja plicata | reverse complement strand
TGCAAGAAGTATAGAGACCTGGTTAAAGGTCAGACCCTATTAGGAGTCTTTTATAGATAACCCTGTTAAGGGTGAGGACTCACTGTCCAATAGCTCACTGCTAAGATGGTGAAGGCTACAACCTTAAGTACAACATATATACACTATATTTGGTAAATGAACTATTTGAGTAGACCTACTATCTTGATCAGTTCCAATGAATTGCAATCAACTTCTGTTTCTTCACATAGATCTTCAACTTATTCTCTTTGACTTTCAGCTCTTCTCTGTCTTTTCTTTTTTTCACTTCATTTTTGACACATTGTGAACATATATGAACCATTATATGTATCTTCACCAAGGATAAGGTCACAAAGGTATCTAGAAACACTTCATCAACTTCCTTGTTGGATTAACCAAGCACACAATAAAGATTATGACCATGAAACTCAAATTGAATAGACGCGATGCTTCACAAAGTTGGCTTCACCAAATTAACTCTACCATCACAATTCCATTGACACATGTTTAGCACCTTTGGATAATTATCTTTAACTCATAACTAAACATGAATACAAATACACATATCCTGAAGATAGGCACAACTCAAGAGACACTGTATTTACGTTGACTCTTAACAGATAAACTTCAGAAACTATAACTGCCATAACTGATTAATCATAACTCAACTAAAACTGAATATCTGACTCTACGTGAATGCACATAGCAACTAGAACATGTATACACCATGGAAATAAACATGCATATCTCCAAATAATTTGTACTGATAATTGCATATAGGATACCTATTGTATATTATATGTTTTCATTAATGGAAAACATACAATCAATTATTTGCACATAAGCAAATCTCCAACAATGTTGAGTCATCAAAAAAAGCTAATAGGACACATTGATCCATCGAAGTACTTGTTGAGTAAAGAAGCACTAATAGGTCAACTTGCCAAATAGGTGATGATCTTAAGTGAATTTGACATAGAGTACATGGATCAAAACGTTATTAAAGGACAGAAAATTGTGGACCAATTAGCAGAAGGCACCAATACAAGATCATCAACCTATAGTGTCTGACTTTCCAGATGAATCCATTCTCACAATACAACCAATAATAGAGGTTTGGAAACTATTCTTTGATGGGTCATACACAAACCATGGTGCAGGAGAAGGGATAGTACTCATTAATCCAAATAATGATGCAATTCCTAAGTCTTTGCGACTTAACTTTCCTTGCACGAGAAACGTAGAGGATTATGAAGCTCTAGTCATAAGAATGAAGATAACTATACAATGGAGGATAAAGAACATAAAATTCTATGATGATTCCCAATTGGTCATCAGCCAAGTAAATAATGAATACATGACAAAAGACAAGAAAATGATCCCATATAGAGAGCTGATGGACAAGCTATGGGATTATTTTCATTTCATTGTATTCGAGTAGGTGCCAAGAGTTCAAAATAAAGTAGTGGATGTGATGTCTACTATAGCATCCTTGATCGACATGCCAGGCAATGAGATGAGATTATAATTTTATGTAGAGAAATTAATAATATTGGCACATCAAGCGCCAATCACAAAGTCAGAGTGTGTCCTTGTTGGTCTTGAGTCCCCTTGGTACCATGACATATACAAATACCTACAAAATAGTATCCTACCACCTGACCTGTCTAGAAACCTCTTGGTTTATAGTTTGTCTCATTTTAATTTGATTTATATAATGACTCTTGAAAATATCCAATATTGGCTTTTGTAGAATAAAAAGTAACCACAGACTGGGTCAATGGTAGGAATCTATCAATAACCCTAAATTGAAAGGTACAATATCCCTTATGTGAAAGATATGCAATGAATTTTGTCTTTCAGTTTTTATGGGTATGCTCTTAACCGGAGAGCAGAAGAGGTTCAACCAAGTTTCTCAAAGCTTCAAACAACTCAGGCAATGAATGGGGATTTACTTAATGACATGCAATCTGAAATGCAAACTATCATGCAGTGTGGGATGAATGCAAACTACCATCTACCAACAGAGATGAAGAAAGAACGTGTAACAATGCAATTCTTGGATTGCTAAGATTGTGAAACTTCAAAAATACCCAGATTATCTTGATCTCATTCTCTATTAACCCTCTTCCCAAATCCTTATGCAAGACCTAATCTATTGAACTAAGATGTGCAATGAAATGAAAAAAAAGTGCTTATGCTGAAGATAGTAAACATACAATCCACTGAATGAAAATAAAAAAACCTGGTTCATTACTATTCATTCAATTTCTAGTATTAGCATCCTCATTCAAAACATCACACAACTAACTAAGATGAACAACAAAAATCACTTCAAACTCAGAGTCACACATAGTAGTCCCAGCTACAGGGGTTTTCCCAAAGTAATTTTTTCCCATCTTATTTACTTTACAAAAATTTACATATATAGGTCTTCTCCAAAATGACCTGTTACAATAATGATTGCCTCTTTTCAATATTCCAAGAGGAACATTCTAATAATAAACCTGGTCGGTTACAAAAACTGACAAAGCTGACAAAATGCCAAAAATGGCTACAATATTCAAAAGTTGGGAAGATGACACATGTTAACAGATTCTATGCCTTCTTCTATGTAACGATTTTTCCTCTGTAAGCCTTCATTGCATTTGTTACCTTGCCCAAATCCTGAGCATTTAGGATGATTATATTGTCAGCTTGGATTATCCAAAAATCATGCATTTCTGTCAGTTCATCCAACATAGCAATCCGGGATTGGAGCTTCCCCAATTCCTTTTTGATGACAACATCTATCACGGAGAGCTCATTGATTCTTGACACTTGGAAGTTAGTCAGATCTGCAATCTCATCTATGAAAGAAAGAAAATTAGCTTTCATTCACTTTGTATTCACCAACTTGTCACTTCTGGAAACTTGAGATTCCATGTGCAACACTTTCAAAAACTCAAAAACTTTATCCATCTCCTTTTGCACTAACTTAACCATAGTCTTGAGTTCATTTTCTGATCTATTTGAGCTCTCAACCATGAATTCTAGAGATTTCCTCCAGTGAAAAAATGGCTCTTGTCTGGTCTTGAGGATACCATTGGATATTGCAACACTAGTCTTCATATCAAGCACCTCTTGCAAGGTGGCTAGTTTCTCTATCAATCTAGTGGATGCATTATAAATGGTCTCCTGGTGTTTTGATGTTGTATCCTTCAATTTTTTTTCTTCAAGTAGAAGGATCCCCAAATTCTCAATGACAATGGGGCCTTGAACCTTCATCTCCTCTATCCATGCTCTGCCAATTTTCCCAAACTATCTCTCTTGCTGCAGCTTCAATAGAAAATTCTTATTCTTTTCCACATTACAGTCAAACTGAGCAGATGAAGTAGTGCCAAGAGAAGATTTAATATACTCAAATAGCTCCTTATTTTTAGACTTGAGGACTTCCTTTTCTGCTCATATTTCTTCTAACCTTCCCTCAATCTACTCATTGGTGGTTTTCCAGATATTCACCATTGAGTCATGCACTAGCACTCCTAGGTCCACAGTTTTAATCTGGAAATCTTGAGATGAAAGCTCATGAAACTTTCCTTCTTTCTGTGGCTCTGCTATTTCCATTGGCATATCCCCGGTTGTGGAATCATTGGAAAGGACCACCACAAACTTTTTCTTCTTCACCTTCTTTTCAGGTGGCTGAGATGAGGTTGCCTTAAGGATAAGGTCCTTTGAAGAAATGGCCTCCTCATGTTGTTTCTTCTTTTTCTTAATGGTTTCCTCCAACCATGAGTCTGTGGATAACACCTTAATTGCAGACTGAAGAGCCATAGGATCAAACAACTTCTGAGTCATTGGAGGAGTCTACCTGTCTTGTGGTGGAACATGGAAGGAGGAAACCCTAGTCACCGAAAGGGCCAGAGTATTTACGGGCTGAGAGGAATCCTGACCATCCATGGGATTTGTGTCATCCAAGGTGATAACTGGAATTGGTGAGGGAGGTTTGGTCATAGGAAACTCTTGTTCTTTCTTATTTTCCTTTTCCTTATCTTCTTCCTTCTCCTCTTCATTTCCAATGTTCAGGAGTGAACCATCTCCGCAGGTCAGAGTGATGGGAATATTATTTTCCAAGGTTTGGTCACCTCCTTGCCTGGTGGATTTTGCTGCACCTACTGAAACTGATGGCACCACAAAAGAAGTAACTGCTAAAGATGATTTCTCAGCTCCTAAAGTTGTTCCTCCAGATGAACCTGTGCCAGAAGTTCTTTTCTGTCGTGCTCTCATCCATTCTACCCACTTATCGATTCTCTTGATAATTCCTCTCATGAGAAGCTCTTATGAATCAATCACTGGACTAGTTGGTGGAGAGGAAGAAATGGGAAATACCTTGATCTAATTGTAGGATAAAGGGTGCATGAAGAGGATTTCATCTACAATATCAAATACATCAACAACATTATTATACATTGTAATTTCATCCAAAGTTAAACGGGACCATAATTTCTCCCGTGTCTGATACTCATTAAAACACTCGGCCCAGAAATCTTCAATATTTGGGACATGTCTTTAGGAATGTCCAAGCTTTAGGTGATCTCTAACCAAACCCATAGGATCATATTTAGGCCTAAGAACCTCATAATCAAGTAGCTTGATCGTATCATCAAAAATCTTTACTAAATTCTGGGCATCAGATCTAGATGCATAGGAATATGGACCAACCACCATGGGGAAGGAAATTCTGGCGATCTTCTTCATAGTTGAACACAAAGTGTTCACTTCCAATATATGCCTTCAAATATCCACCAATACCACCTTATCTTCAGGATACCAGGGCAATCTCTTAGGAAATCCAGAGAAGGTTCCTATTCGAAGATAAGAGAAACTCGGGAATTGGATGAAAGAGCATCCGTACTGACTGATTTCCATGATGGCCTCTGGAAAGATTCTTCTTTTTGGGAAACCTTAAAGTTCCTAACATATTATCATTGTGAATTCATCATTTAGAGTAGTATATTCCTCAAAGCTTTGATGTAATTATAGATTTGGGTAGAACTCATATATTTTGGTGTTGTTGTCAAAATTCTAGATTGCTGGTAAGCCGGGCCACAGGTGCTGAGTCGCCAGAGCATAGATCAAGTAAGAAGACATGTAGAACTATTTGAATACTTGAAAAGAACTCATCTAGGATGCTATCTTCTCACACAAGATTTTTTCCCAATCAATGAACATATTTTTTGTACAGAAATCTTGAACAAGAAAGAAATTATGTTCGACGAGATCCAGGATCTCGGGGTTTCTGTCCAATCTAGTCAACAGGGCCAGAATATCAACAATTTCCCTCTTTAGGGTTGTTTCAAAGAGATTTTTTGGCATCTTACTTTTCTTTGATCGAGGGGTTTGGAACCAGGTCTTCTGCATGTCTTCCCTCCTTAGAGTCTTCTATTCGTTGAACATAGATGCAGATGAACTGAAGTCAATATTGCAATACACGTCTTTTGCCAGAATGCCAAAGCAGATTTAATTAGGGCTTTATTAATCATTAGCAAAATAGACTGATCTAGGAACAAGATTTTCTTTGTTGCTGGGTCATATTTCTCTATACATTCTCTGACAAGCTCAGGAGCTTGAACTGCCATTGGAAACCCTGCAGCTTCTACTAGACCACTTTCCTTGAGCTTCTATATAATAGGATGAACTGGATGAGAATTCAATCTTCTGTGAAAATCTCTGAGATCAAAGAATCTTAGAGATGTGTTGGAAACTTCTTTCAATTCACTCTGAATACCAATTAATATGTCATAACTAGAAGCTTTAACAACCATTTACTGTAAACTGAGAACATGAGTGAAGACAAATGGCTTGCTAATAAAAAATGGTGAGCAACAAATGATGGCGAATGCTGAAGAAATAGCCGCTAAGATCTGAATGTTGGTGCCGTATGAATGACATTAAGGTGAACTAACGGATGCAATAGAAGGATTAGCATTTAATTTTTGATAATCAACGACTATTTGAAATTCCCATTTTGGAGAACATAACAGCCTCAAAATGCTCAAACTTACACTTAACTTTATGTTCATTAGCCACTTGCTGAAACAAATCTTTAGTCTTGTGGAAAAAGAACATACTTTCCTTCTGATGCCGAAATGAATGAACATTAGACCATTTTACCTCTTGTGGAAAAAGAATATAAGAGAATACTTTTCCCATAAGCCTGTTTCCTTTACTTTGGAAAAGTATCCCAACGGCTTCACTTTTGTCCTTTGTGCACTTAAACAACTTCTTTTCCATCGGGAGAACTTAACTTCTTATTTTCTCTTTTGAAGTGTATCAGGGTTGCACCTTTGAGAGAAAATTTTTTGGACACTGCATGATTACCACTCCTATTCCACAACTTGATATCTCTGAGAGTTGAAAAACTCTTTTTACGAACAAAAGCTTTATCAATCACTTATATAAAACACATGTTTATCTTTCGGAAAAACACATTGAGCATTACAATTTACAAATTTGAGGGTGACTACTTCTCATTTGGAAGACGCTATGACACTCCTTTCCTGGCATACCTAGATCACCTAAACACCAGATGAAGTAGAAAGATTAAAAACCTGCTAGGCTCAAATAGGCAAGGAAAAT
This sequence comes from Thuja plicata, assembly GCA_018584345.1. Taxonomy (NCBI): domain Eukaryota; kingdom Viridiplantae; phylum Streptophyta; class Pinopsida; order Cupressales; family Cupressaceae; genus Thuja; species Thuja plicata. Next base: position 2,314,669 of record MU223230.1, on the reverse strand, counting down.
AATTTATCTGATAAGCACATTAGGGGAAGGTTTCAAGATGAATGAGAAGTAAGTCACCAAAGAACAATTTTACCCCCTAGGACCTAAAGACCCTAGACTAAAATTTGGCAATAGCTGGCTCCGGCAAGGGGCTTAGACATGCCAATGTCTGAGAAGGGACCCAGGGTCTCTGGTTTCGCACAATAAGACCCACAGAAAAAACAACGGGCAGAATAAACTAAAACACACAACAAGAAAGGAAACTAAGCTAAACTAAAATAGACTATGAAAGCAAGAAATAAAGTACGAGAAATGCAAAGAAAACCTACCTACACTAACACTAACTTGTAGGGATTACCTTCTTCCACTTGGAGTATTTGGTAGAGCTTCAGATCCCGGCCATTGTAGGAGAATAGTAGAATCTCTCCAGAAGGATATGCTAGAATAAAGGAATTATTCTTGTTCACCTATATAATCTTGAATGGTCCTTTCCAAAGTGAGTCAAACTTATGATGCTTTCCTTTGGACTCGCGCCTTTTATCCCACAGTAGGACCAAGTCACCTTGCATAAAATTTCTTGGTCTGGCCTTCTTATCAAATAAAGTTTTCACTCTCCTCTGATGATCAGTGATGTGGTCAACAAGCTTTTCCCATTCTTCCTCCAACTTGCTCAGATACATGATTCATTTCTCCAGACCATTCTAGAAAACTGGATCTTCGATTACCTACTGTAGCCTGTAGATGGATAATTGTAGTGGAAGTGGTAGATTAGGTTCAATTCCATAAACCATCTCAAAAGGGGAAATCCTGATAGCTCACTTAGGTGTTATCCTATCCACCCATAGAGCTTTGTGCAATTTCTTGTGCCAATCCTTTTGAATTTTTGAAACTAGTTTCTTCATTATGTTAATCAGGTTCTTGTTGCTTGACTCAGCCTGACCATTTCCCTAAGGGAAATAATTAGATGAGTGACTAAGATGGATACCGTTGTTGTATCAGAACTCGGTAATCTTTGATGAAGGAAAATATGTGGCATTTTCCATCACTAGCTTCAATGGAACTCTAAACCTTAGCAAGATATTCTCCTTGATAAATTCATAGACCACCTCATATATAGTTTTCTTGGTAGGCTTAACCTCAACCCACTTGGTAAAGTAATCCGTGGAAGTTATGACATATAGGTGACCTTCAAAAGAGGGAGGATTTATCAGACCAATGAAATCAAGCCCCCATTTCTGAAAGGGACCCTCTACTACAACCGAATTTAATGGAAGAGCATCCAACTGAGGCTTACTGGAAAACATATGACATTTATCACACTTGGCCACCCAATTGTAGGAATCTTTAAACATATTAGGCCAGTAGTAACACTGCCTCAAGATTTTATATGCAGTGACTGTGGATTAGAAGTGTCCACCACACGCCTCATTGTGGAATGCCTGTAGCAATCTCTCTTGTTGTGGCCTGTCCACACACCTTAAGAAAGTTCCATCTATTGCCCTCTTATATAAATGGTCATCATAAATGACATACTTGGCTTCTTTGGTCTTCAAATCTCTTCTCTACTTGTATGTCAATCCCTTTGGGCAATCTCTGTAAGTAAGGAAATAGGTGATGTTTGAAAACTAGGGATCAAGAAGACTAACCATTAACACCTTTGGAGAATCCTCCTCTTGAGCTATCCCCTGATTTTATACCATTATTTTACACAAGCCATTTCCTCTGACTAGCTTTTTTGGCTTGAGTTCAATATCATACTCCTGTACCTTTTCTATCCATGCACCTCTAGTATTACATCCTATTTCTTGTTGTGTTAGAATGCTCTTAACAATAGAATCAGGAATATAAATAATAGAATGGGAATGTAATACATAGAATCTAAAATTCTTCTGTGCCCTTACCACTGCATATGCATGCTTCTTCATTTGAGAATATCTTAGTTCATGATCCTTGAGTGGAGTGCTCATGAATGCAATAGGTGCCTAAATTCCTTCATTTTTCTCTTACATCAGGATAGCAGATAATGTATGGGCTGATGCGTAGTAGTACAATATGAACTGCTTGGTATAATCTGGATGCACCAGCATAAGTGCTCTGGCTATAGCATGCTTAATTAAATCAAAGGCATTCTTCCTAGAGTCATTCCACTTGAAACTTTGGCTACCCTTCATCATATCAATTATGCATTTCATAATCTCAGAAAATTTAGGAACGAAGCGCTTGAGAAAGTTTACCTGCCCAAAGAATGATCTTGTTCCAGATTTTCTTGCCGACAGGTTCAATTACTAGATGGTCTTCATGCACTTAGGGTCAATTTGGATTCCTTCATGGGAAAAAATATTACCAAGAAATCTACCTTCGGTCACATAGAATAGAGGCTTCTAGGGATTAAGATATATGCCATGCTCTCTGCATCTCTTTAGCACTTTCTCAAGATCTTTCAAATGATATTCTCTCTTCTTAGAGAAGACTGTTAAATCATCCAAGTAAATAACTATTATTCTATCCCAGAGGTCTACAAATGAAGAGTTCATTTCCCTCTAGAAGGTAGCTCCAGCATTGATAAGCCCGAAGGGCATTCTATTGTAAGCAAATGTTCCCCAAGGAGTGGTGAACGCTATCTTATACTTATCTTCTGGGTCCACCTCAATCTGGTTAAAACCTGAGAAATCATCCAACATGGAAATCATTTTGGATCTAGCTCCTATTTGCAATATATGATCCATGTTGGGTAAGGCATAATTGTCCTTTAGAGAAGCCTAGTTCAGATTCCAGAAATCTACACAAATTCTGATTTCTCCGTTCTTCTTCCCGACGGGTACGATGTTGGCTATCCATGTAGAGTGATGTATGGGATAGATAATTTTTGCCTCCAACATCTTGTGAACTTCCCTGAAAATGGAATTTAAAACCTTAGGATTGTAGTTTCATTGCTTCTGCTAGAAAGGGATAGCTTTAGGCTTTAGAGGGATCGTGTGCTTGAAGTCTCAATTCTGGAAAGTTTTGAGGTCTTCATAGCCCCAAGAAAACACATCCTTATATTGGGAGAGTAGGTGTTTAGCCTTTTCTCTTTCCTTTTTTGTGCAACATGGTGGTACCCTAAATTTTGATATTTTATAAGTCCCAATCCATTATCAAGAAGCATGTTTCTCCATACTAAAAAAGATCAAAGGAAGGAAGCTTTATGACACAAATAAATAGAACTAACTAATCGAAGGCTTCAGAAAATGCTGGAATTTAGAACTGCTACAAAGATTATTTTGACAGAGGATAAAGATGGTCCAATTTTAAAAATCTAAAAATGACGCAGTTTGGGAAATCAATTTCCTATCTCCAGCAGAAATATTAGCTTTTTAGGAGGTGTTTTGGATTTTTGACCAAAGCCAAATCCGAAAGTTAGGTAGTTATTTTTTAGTTAGTTTATTGTTTTTCCAAAATAATTTGTAGTGAGAGTTGTGTCTTTTCACCCTAAAGAGGTGTGAAAGCCACTCAAACACGTACATATACATAATGTAAAATGTAAAGTGAAGACAATACAATATAATACAATTTCATATATTTGGATAGTTTTGGATCAACAACTGTAACATGGACCCAGATGTACTATTTTCCAAAATCAAATAAAGATAAGTCCTTTTTCTTTCACATGTTCAATTATTTCATTATCATTTTACAATTAGTCCCTCAGATAAACCAATAGAACTTCTTCAAAGTGATAGTTTGATGTGCATTCTTCCTGATTTGATTCATAGTCTATATTTTCAATTGGTTTTCTCATTTTGCATGGTTAAATTCTATTGATTGAGGCCTCACTCAATTGGTCTATCATCTAAGAAGTCTTACTTTGAATTTTTTTTAGGTTGCATGTGCATTTCATAACACCTTTGAAGTGATAAGTTTTCTTGTAAAACTATCTCTGAGGTTGAACATAAGATTGGAATGATATTGACTCTATTTCCCATAGTTGATTTAGGCACTGGTCTTTCTTGCTTATTGGATTATAGTTACTCAGTTCATTGGTTATAGTTTTGTGATATCTTATCTATTTGTTCATTTCAATTTACATACATATTTACTAAACATTCTTTCAATTAATCAAAGTATTTTAGTTTACAGTTTATGATATATTGCTTTCAGTTAGATTTCTTTCAAGTGCCTTTCCATACATGAGAGAGAAGGTTGAAGTGTTTCTTATCTTCTATAAAAAGCCTTATAACTTGAAGGATAAGTCAAGGTATAAGCCTACCAGCCTTGGTTTTGCAGAGACCAAATTGCAGAAGTTCCAACCTTACCTTGGTTATGACTTGTTAGTTGGCCAAATCACTTAGGTTTCCTAGCATTGGATTGGAAAGTCCATAGGAAATCTAATCTTTTGATTTGAGAACCAACAGATTGGCAACTCCGCTGGGGACTTGTTCAAAAGAAATTTTTTTTATTTTAGCTAGAATCTTTGGTGATATATTTAAGACTCTATTGGGAGAAAATAACTCAGAAGACAATAAGTATTTTCCTTCTGATAAGAAGGTGGCGACTCTATTGAACAAAGCATTTCAGTTAGTGACTCTACTGAGGGAGAAGACTTAGAAGGAGATGGTGGATTTTTTTTTCAAATGTATCCATCATTTC
>MU223230.1:2265320-2294320 GCA_018584345.1 Thuja plicata | reverse complement strand
CAAAGTGCAGAAGGTTTCAAAACCTTGTTTCTGTTATTCTACTCTATGCTGAGTCAGTGTCAGGGATAAATAGAGTGAACCCTCAGAGGGTATTTTCATATCAGCAAGAAAAGGGAACAACAGACCCTCCTAGGTCCATAGTTTTAATCTAGAAATCTTGAGCTGAAAGCTCATGAAACTTTCCTTCTTTGTGTGGCTCTGCTATTTCCATTAGTATATGCCCAATTGTGGAATCATGGGAAAGGGCCACCACATAATTTTCCTTCTTTTCCTTCTTTGCTGGTGGCTGAGATGAGGTTGCCTTAAGGATCAAGTCCTTTGAAGAAATGGCCTCCTCATGTCATTTCTTCTTTTTCTTGATGGTTTCCTCCAACCATGAGTCTGTGGATAACACCTTAATTGCAGACTAAAGATTTGTGGGATCAAATAGCTTCTGGGCCACTGGAGGAGTCTAATTGTCATGTGGTGGAACATGGAAGAGGCAACCTTAGTCACCGAAAGGGCCAGAGTATTTACCGGATTAGAGGAATCCGGACCATCCATGGGATTTGTGTCATCCAAGGTGATAACTGGAATTGGTGAGGGAGGCTTGGTCATAGACACCTCTTGTTCTTTCTTCTTTTCCTTTTCCTTATCTTCTTCCTTCTCCTCTTCATTTCCAATGTTTGGGAGCGAACCATCTCCACAGGTCAGAGTGATGGGAATATTCTTTTTCGGGGGCTGGTCACCTCCTTGCCTGGTGGATTTTGATGCACCTACTGAAACTGATGGCACCATAGAAGAAGTAACTATTGGAGATGATTTCTCAGCTCCTAAATTCATTCCTCTAGATGAATCTCCACCAAAATTTATTTTCCATCATGCTCTAGTCCATTCTACCCACTTATCGGTTCTCTTGATAATGCCTCTCATGAGAAGCTCCAATAAATCAATCACTGGACCAGTTGGTGGAGAGGAAGAAATGGGCAACACCTTGATCTAGTTATAGGATGAAGGGTACATGAAGAGGCCATCATCTACAAGATCAGATACATCAATAGCATTATTATACATTGTAATTTCATCCAAAGTTAAACGGGACCACAATTTCTCCTGTGTCTGATATTCATTAAAACACTCGACCCAAAAATCTTCAATATCTGGGATAATTCTGTAGGAATGTCTGAGCTTTAGGTGATCTCTAAAAAAACCCATAGGATCATATTGAGGCCTAAGAACCTCGTAATCAAGAAACTTGATCTTATCCTCAAAACTCTTTACTAAATTCAGGGCATCAGATCTAGATGTACAGGAATATGGACCAACCACTACGGGGAAGGAAATTATGGTGATCTTCTTCATAGTTGAACATAGAGTGTTCAATTCCAATATCTTCCAGCAAAGCTCCACCAAGAACACTTTATCTTCAAGATACCAGGGCAATCTCTTATGAAATCTAGAGAAGGCTCCTATCTGAAGATAAGAGAAACTCCCAAATTGGATGAAAGAGCATCCATACTGACTGATTGCCGAGATGGCCTTTGGTGAGAATATTATTTCTAGGAATCCTTGAAGTTCCCAACATATTCTCATTGTGAATACATCATTCATAGTAGTATATTCCTCAAAGCTCTGGTGCAATTGCAGATTCGGGTAGAACTCATATATTTTGGTGTTGTTGTCAAAATTCTAGATTGCTGGTAAGCCAGGCCACAGGTGCTGAGTCGCTAGAGCATAGATCAAGTAAGAAGACATGTAGAACTATTTGAATCCTTGAAAAGAACTCATCCAGGATGCTCTCTTCTCACACAAGATTTTTTCCCAATCAATGAACATATTTTCTTCTTAGACAACTTGAACAAGAAAGAAATTATGTTCAATGAGATCTAGGATCTTGAGTCTTCCATCCAGTCTAGTCAACAAGGCTAGAATATCAATAATTTCCCTCTTTAGGGTTGTTCCAAAGAGAGTTTTTGGCATTTTAATTTTCTTTGATTGAGGGGTCTAGAACTAGGTCTTCTGCATATCTTCCCTCCTTAGAGTCTTCTTTTCATTGAACATAGATGCAGATGAACCAAAGTCGATATCAAAATACACATCTTTCATTGGAATGCCAAAAGTGGATTGGATTAGGGATTTATCAATCATTAGAAAAATAGACCAATTTGGGAACATGATTTTCTTTGTTGCTGGGTCGTATTTCTCTATACATTCTCTAACGAGCTCAGGAGCTTGAACTGCCATTGGAAACACTGCAGCTTCAACTAGACCACTGTCCTTGAGCTTCTATGTAATAGGGTGAAGTGGATGAGAATTTAATCTTCTGTGCAAATATCTGAGATCAAAGAATCTTAGAGATGTGCCACAAAATTATTTCAATTCACTCTGAATACCAATTAATCTATCATAACCAGAAGCTTTAACAACCATTTACTGTAAAGCTGAGAACATGAGTGAAGACAAATGACTTGCTAATAAAAAATGGTGAGCAGCAAATGGTGGTGAATGCTAAAAAAATAGCCGCTAAGATCCAAACATTGGCCCGCACTTAAACAACTTATTTTTCATCAGGAGCACTTAACTTCTTATTTTCTCTTTTGACTTGTGTCGGGGTTGCACCTTTGAGACCAAATTTTCCAGATGCTGCATGATTACCGCCCCTACTCTGCAACTTAATATCTCTGAGAGTTGAAAAACTCTTTTTCTGAACAAAATATTTATCAATCACTTATATAAAACACATGTTTTGTCTTTCATAAAAACACATTGAGAATTACAGATCTGATGGTGACTACTTCTCATTCAGAAGATGCTATGACACTCCTTTCCTATCATACCTAGATCACCTAAACACCGCATGAAGCAGAAAGATTGAAAACCCACTAGGCTCAAATAGGAAAGGAAAATAATTTATCTGATAAGAAAATTAGGGGAAGGTTTCAAGATGAATGAGAAGTAAGTCACCAAAGAACAATTTTACCCCCTAAGACCTAAAGACCCTAGACTAAAATTTGGCAACAAAACCAAAGGAAGTCCCTCATCCGATAAGCCTCTAGGTACACCCTTCTCGCTAATACTCTGTATAGAATAAGTCTAGATGGAACCATTTTACGATGTCTACCTTCCATAGAATCCCAGAGAGCCTTATACGAGAGACATGGGGGAATTTGTGGGGCCCACACAGGTGGAAATAGTTTGGCAAAGAAGATCAATAGAATGGGATACTACTAGCCCACAGTAGAGATAGATGCTAACAAATATATGCAAAGGTTCCAAAAATGTCAGTTTCATTTATATCTTATCCATGCACAAAATCAAGAGCTCAACCCCATCACTTCACCATGGCCATTTTCTAAATGGGGATTTGACTTAGTGGGTAAGATTACACCAACATATTCTAATGGTCACAAGTACAAGATTGCAACAGTGAAGTACTTTACCAAATTGGTGGAAGCAATTCCTCTCACATACATCACTGGTAAGAAAATATCCATGTTCATACTAAACAACATCATCTTTCAATTTGGGATCCCTCAAGCCATAATCAAACATCACAGTACACCTTTTAAAAATCAAGATGTTGAATATCTCTATGACAAATTTTAGATAAAGAAATATTTCTCTTTTTTCTACTATCCCCAAGGGAATGGGAAAGCACAAACCACTAACAAAACTATCTGAAGATCTTAAAGAAAACAATCAATGAATTAGGGTGAGACTAGCATTTTCTACTCAGTCCCACACTATAGGCATACAAAACTAGTGTGAGAACCCCTACAAGAGAAACTCCATTTCACTAGTATATGGATCAGAGGTGGTCCTACCCCTTGAATTTGAAATTCCCTCACTTAGAATCTCACTGAAGGACATCATTTCAGATTAAGAATACAAAGTAGAAAGACTCAATAAACTAGAACTATTGGATGAGAGAAGACAAAATGCACTCAATCACTTACAAGGCTATCAGATTCAACTTAGAAGAAACTATCACAAGAAGGTCAGACAAAGAACCTTTGAGGTAGGAGATCTCATCCTTATGGGGAATCAAAATAACCAAGAAGAAATTTTTAAACCAGGAAAGATCAAACCTAATTGGTTAGGACCCTACGCCATCATAACATCATGCAACAATGGGGCATATCAATCAGAAACTCAAGAAGGAGATCAAATCCCTGGTTACATCAACAACGTTCACCACAAAATTTTCTACGCCTAAGGCCCCGAGGCCAAGGGAATGTATCTAATATCTAGAAAATACAAAAAAATAAAAATATATAAAAGGTTACCTTGGTGAAAACCTGGAAAATAGGCACCTTGGTGACAACAAAAAAAAAATTCAAAAAAGAGAAAAGTAAAGAGAAACACAATCTCTCTCTCAGTGAAAACCTGGCAAACATGCATAATTGGGAAGGTACCTTGGTAAAAACCTAGTAAACGGGTGCTAAGTGTTCAAATCATGCTTTTCCATCAATGAGATCCAAAAGATCAAAGCTTGTGCTCCCCGCACGCAAAATTGAGTACCCAAACTTATATTATAAGAAATCCCCTTTGAAACTCACACTTATCCATAGTTTGTATTGGTCCACCAGACTAGGGGGAAATTCTAAAAGTCCTGAAATAATCCCTAAAAATATTAAAAAATCATCGAAAATCCTAAAAAGAGAAAAAATGTCCTAAAAAAATGAATCATCATCAAAAAATCAAATATTGCAAAATATGAACAATAAAATAACTCTATTCTCAACAAGCAAATGACAATCAAATAATTGATAAAATGTCAAAATTATGAGCTTCACAAATCGACAATGGACTCATATGACTTAGCTTTATCAACAATCCAATATGTCATCAAAACCAAATCAATCAATCAAGCTTCAAATCAAACTATCAATTATATTATACAGTGATAGATATACTCAAAACCAAATAAATTTGTCTTATATGAGTCATCCATTCCTAAAACCAGACATAATCAAGCAATCAAGGAATAATAGATTGTTGACTAGGTTAGTCTTGTCAATCGATTGTTAGTTTATCTTTCACAATTATGTTCTTATGCTACTCAAGGATACCATTGAGTGATGAGTGTAGCTATGATGGATCATGATCTTGTTTTCTTTGATTTCTATTTGTGGAATGTTTCAATTCAATTATGGGGCAATGATGATTCAGGATAAATGTGGTAGGAGCTGTCAGACATTTGGAAAGCGTGCAGTTCCATGATCTAAGCTAACCCTTGGAAAATAATTGAACAATCCTTCTATGTTATCTTCTTTTTGTTATCAAGAAATCATAGTGGTATCCAAATGGTCTATATCTGGGTACATTGGGTTTTTTCTTTGGTAATTTGTTTTTTCTTATTGGAAATCATAGCGGTATCTAGAAGGTCAATATCTGGGTCATTTGGTTCTCTTTTTCTTTAAAGATGATAGCAGTATCTAGATTGTCAATATCTGGGTGCATTTGGTTCTCTTTCTTTTTATTCAAGATCATAGTAGCACTCAGATGGTCAATATCTGGGTGTATTTGGTTCTCTTTCTATTCAATTTCTCTACTTCTGGTTATCATAGATCATAGCAGTATCTAGATGGTCAATATCCGGGTGCATTTGAGTCTCTTTCTTTTCATAATAAGGTGCAATGATGAATACAATTGGAAAACATGAAAGCAACTTGGTTTCACCACTCCATCTTTCATTCAGTCCCTTCCTATCACAACTAATCTATCACTTTATTTCTTCTAACTAACACATGAATTTACTCAGACACATGGTACATTTTAGGATTGCATTCATTTATTGCATAAAGAAAAGAAAATAAAAACATGCATACATCTAAATAGATCATACAGAAATGCATTCATCATAATATCCATCCTACATAAATATGTCAATATCATAAGACTGTAAAGATCATACATCTAAGAGTCGGCATAATAGGATGACATCAAATGCATACAACCATAAAGAATCTCATAAAGTGCATCAACATATATAAAGCATATAGAAATAAACTGCACATCATATAGAATCATGTAATAAATAGAGCATCTAATATTTCATATGTCTGAGTACAATGGATGGTCGCAAGTCTCCAAAATGGTGATCAACATAAATGTCTATAAATATTGGTACATAATGGATACAAAATCAATATAGAATCAGTATGGATCAATACAAAATAATGGTACACCAAGGTACACAATGATTAAGGCTACAAAAGTGTCAACAAGTGCTACCCCCACCCTTGCCGCCAGGTGGACGAGGGGGTGACATATCAGGTCCCTGCCTCTACTACTGCAAAGGATGTCTAGCTACACCACTACTATGTGATTGATTAGCTTTGCTGGATTTATGAGAGGTATTATAGCTAGGAACCCACTGAGAAAAAGGAACAACACCCTCATAATAGAAATGCCAATAATCAATCTCTCTCTAGGACTCACGCCCTGATCTCCAAAAATGGTCAAGAACCTCCTAGTGAGGTAGATCCTGTACACCATCTATGAAAGCTCTAACATCTAATCAAGTGTGAATCTCCCTAGCCTTTGTAGCAGTAACCCAAATCTCCATAGCAGTAACCCAGCTCTCAGTAGAAAAAATCCTTCTCTCCAAGGATGTAGCCCATGCCTCTAAGGCCACCAATCTAACCTGCAAATCAGCTATCTCCTCGGTTAACCTCTCCACTTCTGATAGATCATCATCCTATCCACCCATGGCCACATCCATCTAAACCTCCTCCCTAGTGCCTCTCAACCCCCCATTTTTGACCACCCCAAAGTCCTCCTCGCTACTCTCACTCCCACTCTCACTGTGATCACTACTGCCATTGCTTTAAATAGAGGACTCAAACCCAACCTACTCAGTATCTACCATCTCTACATCTCTCTCCTTCATCCACCTTCTTCTGCCTCCTGACAAGCTAAGGTCCTTCATCCTCCATCCCCTCCTCCTCCAATATGACCCTCAATCCTACCTGACTGGAGCTACTATCCTGCCCACTCATACACTCGCTCACCGTAGGGCCACCACCTCTAGTCCTAACACCCACACCACCCTGCCCAAGATGAGGATCATTGTATTCACCCTGCCGCAACCTCTATCCATGTCTCTACCTCCATCCCTACCTACCCATCTCCCACCCCCTTTCCCACCCCATCCTCCACCTCTACCATCTCTCTCCCATGTCTCCCTCCATCTCTCCCTTCGTATTTACCTCCATCCCTCCATCTACCCCTCTGTCAGGGCCTCCTCATGATGACACCAGTAATAGGACGTGAAATATCTATAAGAGAAACATGACGAACTATTAGCCATCAAGCATCAAAATATGGGGTCATGCCTGCAAACAAAAATTTTTTAGTATCAGTACCACATGGATAAGAATCATAACAAAGAATCAAAATGAGATTGATATCAAATGAACCTAACAAGATACATGTACCAAATAGGAAATAAGTGAAAATAGGTCTACCTGGATCTACAATGGCTGATTGCCAATTCCATGCAACATGCCCTAGACCATCAAACATAGTCCTAACAACATGCATCGATATCAAAGCACCCCATAGAGTAATGTCTCAGGATCTCTGAGAAAAGTATGCATAGGAATCAGTCACATCCTAGCACTCCCTAAACTATCACAACACCTTGTTAGTGCTATGCAGATCTATCATATGAACGTTCTCTATAACATGTCCAATTAGGAACCTCCTCTATCAATAGAAAGGAAGGTGTGCATCCTCACCCTCCCACATAGGACATGCTCTATATGGCCTCCAAATGAAGTAAGGAATCATATCCAACTGTTGCCTCTAGTACATCATCCATATGGGATTGCATCACAACGACATCATACATAAATATATACAGTCTCCCAGTAGGAAGATCGTGTGCACCTACAGGTTGGCATACAATGATGCGCTCCCATGCCCAGATGTGAAGTAAGGTCGTGCCACATCCAAGTGACTTACCACCATAGTAAGCCATGTAGAACATATGATGGTACATATGGGCCAATATACAAGGCCCCTAGGCATAATCTATATAGTCACTCACCATACCCTGCTGGACACCTCCCCATCCTATGGAAAAGCCATGCTGGCTATGGTCGAGACAAATAATCCAACATATCAAACTACTGAGCAATGTGTTGAATCTATCTAAACCTATGCCAAATCAGGACCATGGGATATCGTAGGGATCAGACATCCCTAACTTATCAACATGAATACCAATCATCTCTGAAAATGAAATGACACGAGGCTGTCAGGTAAACTCTACTAAGGCACCCTGGATAGGCACTTGAAGGATGTAGTAAACATCCTCAAGAGTGACAGTGCACTCTGTAGTGGGTAGATGAAAGGTGCATGTCTTAGAATGCCATCTCTCCAATAAAGCAAAGATCAGACCCCTATTGGTCGTGATCTCAGGCATATAGGTAACCCAATATAATCCTACATCTCTAAGAATGGATCTCTCATCCTCAGATAATTGAAAATGATAAACCAAACCTTTTGGTCTGAACTCTCGACACCACATAATTTCGATAGTGATATGAAAAATAGAAGTATGTACAACGATCAATACTAGGATCAAAAAAGGAATTTAGACATGTGCAAAAAGGACATAAACAAAATATATCAAATCAATTGCGAAGCACAAGCATCAATTATGACACTTTTATAGCAAATGCATCATTCAAACATCAATTGTGAAACATAAATGGCAATTTCAACATTAAAACATACTAATTTGGTACACTTATCAATTGCAGAACACAATTGTCAATTGTGACACGCAATCCGCACATGCGGAAAAATTGACAATAATTGCGGCACACTTACAAAAGTAGAGAAAAATCAATTGCATTAAAAGACATTAATGATTAATAATAAATGCACTCTGGATAAGATACTGACCACACGCTCGGAGCCAGCAAGATGATGGAAAGTACAAACTCAGTCGGACAGGTGCATGAATCTTGGAAGGCCCGCCATCACTTAATTGTTTTTATCATTAATTAATCATCTATTTCTTCTAAATCCATTCCCCAAATCATTTTAATCATTTCCTCAAAATTAATTAAATAGTTAATTTTGTTTAATTAATTTACCTTGATTAATTAATCTTCATTAATTAATTAAATTCAATTTCCAAAATTTTAAATTTAAATATTTAAACTTATTAATTAATTCTTCTAATTAAATTAATTTCATTGAATTAATTTAATTTCACTCAATAATTCAATTCTAAATAAAAAAGAATTTAATTATCACATGTTTGAGTACTTTAATTACAAAAATCAATTAAATATTCAAATAAATCCTTTCTCAAGTTCAAAAAGGTAACTCATGATCAACTTTTTTAGTTAACTAAACATTACCCCTTTTCTCCAAGTTGAAGAGGTGGAGTTTATTGGTTGCTTCTCAGTTAACTAAAACATTATCTCTTCTCTCCAAGTTGAAGAGGTGGAGTTTACTGGTTGCTCCTCACTTAAACTAAAACATTATCTCTTCTCTCCAAGTTGAAGAGGTGGAGTTTACTAGTTGCTCCTCAGTTAACTAAAACATCACCTCTTCTCTCCTAGTTGAAGAGGTGGAGTTTACTGATTAATTCTCTAGTTCGTTTTGATCTCAACCATTCATTCTCTAATCTCTAGTTCCTTTTGATCTCAACCATTCATTCTCTAATCTCTAGGATCAATCTCAACCATCTAAATCATTTTCCATATTCTATATAATCAACCCTTCATAACCGTTTGAAGGATCCAATATTTCAAGCTTTTGCGCAACCTTACTCTGTAGGATTCTCATACAAAGCATCAAAGCATTCTTGTGATCATAATCGATATCATTTTATAGACACTCCCAAGTCATAGACACTGCCAATACCAATATTGAGCACTACACACACAACATTTCAGGAGTAGAGAGAAGCAATAGAAGCCTCGAGCACTGTGGTTTGCATTCATTTGTTTTCCTCTATCTTTGCTTGTTATTTTATTGTTTGTAGATTTGTTCTTAGTATTTTTTATTGCTTTCCCCCATTGGAAATTGATGTTATTAACCCCTCATTAATTTGAGATTTGGAGTAGGATTGGATCTACACAGTTATATCCAAAAATAATATGTAAAACATTCTTACCTTCTTCCTTGCAAAGAAAGCATCTATTAGGGATAGTGAACTTCCTCTAAAAGAGGTTATCAATTGTAAGAATTTTTATTTTGACCAAGGAGCCAAAAGAAAATGCCAATTTTTGGAATCAAAGTAGGATCCCAAATCAGTGTCGAAAAGGGTTGGGGGAGAAAACATGAAGCTAGATATTGAAAGAATTTGAGATAGATAAGGAACCATCACCTAAACCAACCCACACAATAGAGTCTTCAATTTGTGTCATAGGAATATGAACCTTGGAAAGTTGGTGTTAGAGGAAGGAGAGACCTGGATCAATTAAGGAAAGATCTATCCACTTATCAACCTAGATATAATCAACAACACAACAACAACCCTTCATAAACAAAGATCTTTGAAGAAATCTAGCCTTGGTAAACAAGAAAGAGGGTATTCACAAAAACACCAATCATCTGAAAAGATTATTTTCCTCTAATCCCCCATGGGCTACCATAATCCCTTGGAAATGATAGATATGGGGATGGAAATAAAATTTCATAAGGTAGATGAATCCATCATGGATCTATTATCTTGCACAAAATCTCCAAAGCCATTATGCCGTGTAAGATATTTATTTGAAATGATAGACGTCCATTCAATTTTCACCATGATGCTTCTCCAAAGTTCTTTAGCCAACAAAGAAAAATTAAAGCCCTTGATATTCATAATAGCCAAGCCTCCAAATTTTTAATCTTAAGGACCCAAACTTGGTCCCATGCCACAAGATGCAATGTACTCTTAATCTCAAACCATATCCAAAGAAATTTTCTTTGAATCTTCTCAATTTTAGTTTAGAATTTCTTTGGAACACGAAAGAGACTTGTGGAATAAATTGGTAGATTCTAAAGAGATGCTTTGATTAAAATATGTTTACCAACTTGTCTCAAAAGGACCCCCTTCTAACTAGTGAGCTAAAACTAAAATATGTCAAGAAGTCTCATCTAAAAGGATTTAGGAATAAAATTAGTACACAAGGGAAAAAAAGATAATAAGAAGGTAAATCTGCAATAGGACAACCCAAAATAGCAACAATTCTCATCTAGTTTCTTTCAAGGGTATTGAGGAAGAAGGTAAGACTCTTGTTAATATTTATATTTTTTCCCAAGTCTCCTTCATTTTTAATCAAAATTTATTTTAAATTATTGGGTATAGAGATAGATCCCCCCTAAAAGAATGACATCATTAATGAATTTTTGGTGCAATAAAACTTGAGGAGAGGAAGGGGGAAAATACCTTTGAGAAGACCTGATCTAATAACTTTATGGATAAATTTGTCTATAGTATTTATTATTGGGATGAATACAGAGGAGAAAATATGATCCTCCTACCTAATACCTCAAGATCTATCAAAGAAACCCAAAGGAAAACCATTAACGAGGACCAAGAATCTCAGAGTTGAAATGAACCAACTGATAATCTTGATCACCCTACTATTAAAAAAAAAGATAACACTCTCAAAAGGAATTGCTAATTGACCTGATCATAGGAATTATGAAGATCCAGCTAAAGAAGGATCCCATATCTCTTTTTAACTAGAAAAGAGTGGATTTATCATGGACTATAATAATAAAATCTAGAATTTTATGTCCTGGCACAAACCCATTCTATGGATAAAAAAATTAGGCTATGGAGTAATGGCTTGGGCCATGGGACCAAATTATTCAAAAATATATTCAAAATAGAGCTACAAAGACTGATCGGGAAGAAGTCCCCAAAGGAATTAGCACCCACCTTCTTAGGAATAAGATTAATAAAAGTAGAATTCAATTTCTTCAACAAAGATCTAGAACAAAAAAATATCTGGCTTCCCAAATAATATTCTTGGCCACAATATCCCAATACATTTGGAATTAAAATATTGGGAAGCCATCTAGGCCCAACACTTTATTCCCTTCAAAAGAAAAAATCGCAAAACAAACCTCATACTCTAAAGGAATCCTTGATAGATCATTATTAATCTAGTCTATGATAATTCTTGGGATCTACCTCAAAAAATCCATCTACCCATCATAATCAAAGAGTTTATTATTAGAAAGATGAGAGGAGATGAAATATTTAGCAACACACATAATATCTTCCTCTTTCTTACACACATAACCATTATGAGAGATCTCTTGAATTCTATTAGTACCTTGATTCTTAAGAGTAGATATATATAAAGCCAAATAATATGCATCTCTATTTAGTTATGATATCTAGAGTTGCATCTAGAGTTGGACATTATCAATATCCTCTTTGAGTTGGTTCTTAAAATGGAAGATATGGCCAAAGTAGATTTTTTTCCATTTGAGCACGTCATATTTTATACAGGCCAATTTATTAATTTCATGATACATAATAGTACCACCAATATCTATATTACAACATTACCTAATTCTATTTCTAAGGTACAGGTGGATCGTCTGCATATTTTCAAATAAAAAAGAAAAGAAAAATTCTTGTGGCATTTGAAATTAGCAGAGAGGATAATATGAAACTGATCCAATTCAATATGAGTGAGTGTTGAGAGATTGAAAAATTAAGAAAATAACCAATTAGGTGAGATAAGGTCTCATTTTAACTTAAATTGAATGAGATAACCCTCATTACCATTGGAAGAATGTGCAAATATGTGATTTGAGTGATGTGTAGTCATTGATGTCAACATATTTCTCTGTTTGAGACAATGTTGTAGTGAAGTTCAGTGAGTTCAATTGATCAGTGTAGAAAGTATGGTGAAGATCAAATTTTGTAGATTATAGAGTTCTAAGAAGGTTATCTGTAGTAGATTTAGTTCAAGTTTTAGAGGGAATATTTGAGTGAGGTATGAGTATTTGTGTTGTGATTAGTTTTCTAGTTGTTTAGTGGTGAACAAAGTGAGAGTATTCTTATCTACATTTCTCCACATTGTAATATATTTCTCTCTAGATTTGGAATAATTATTGGGAAATTGATGTGTGTCCTCAATTAAAATGGTTCATGGTTTCAAAGTTCGCAAGTGATTTTTCAAGATTGGCATCCTTTGTTGTTAATGTTCCTAAGTTTTGGTATGAAGTTGTTGATGTTTCAATAATTTGTGTTGATGCAGATGTTGTTGTGGTAATTCATGATACTTATGGATGTTTCTATATCATGTTCCTTTTTGTTAATTGTCCACATTGAATTTGGTGCTTGCAATTCATGATTTCTGTCTGTATGTTAGTGTTCTCATGTTCTTGGTTGACCACATGATTCTAGTGTGGTGTGGATGTTCGAGGCATACTCTTTGGAGGTGTGTTATGTTTGAGGAGAAATATTTTGGCCCTTGTTATTTCTTATCCAAATTCCTTGGTCCACATGTTATATTCTACCGAGTATGGTATAATTTTGTAATTAGGTGGTGAGTGTTGAACTAACCTTGATGATATTTCCAAGGTTGATGTCATGTATAAATAAATGTAATAATTTTTTATTCATCTGTGGATGAGTGTGGTTGAGAGAGAAATGTGAAAATGTGTATGAGAGCCGAATGTATACATATTTTGAAGGAATAGAATAAGTGTGATGAATAATTTTATTTTGTGCTTCAATGGAACTAATCCAGACATAGAGGAGATGCTATAATACAGTTCCTAATTTCAAGATGTAATCCAAATTTTCTTTTCCAGGAAATGAGCCTTCCTTGGGCAGTGATATTTTTTTATTTTGAGAACTGATCCCTAGGCAGTGTGCCTAAATGCATGTACATTCCCATTGTAATAATTTTAATAGAGTATACTTATCTTGTGGGTTCATCCCCACCATGGTTTTTCCCTTAACTAGGTTTCCAAGCAAAAATCTTGGTGCTATGTGTGTTCTTAACATGTTATGCTTTCATGGTTAATTATCAGATCTGAAAATAAGTTTATGTTGTGTAATTTTTGAAATAATTGATTCAGCCCCACCCTCTCAGTTATTTTCCTTGTTTCCATAAATTGGTATCAGAGCAGGTTCCTCTAAAGAAGCTTAACCATTTGAGGTGGTGCGGGATGAAAACTTACAAAACAGACAGTCCAAGATTTTATGATAAAATCTAATCTCTTTGTAAAATTCACATGGAATGTCATTTGAGATGCATCAGTGAATCTTTTTGGGATATTACCAACACACATTATGTTGCTCCTCCAACTCCTACAATAGTCGATGAGATCAAGAAGGATGAATACAATATTAGAGCCAAGGAAGCATTGATAAGTTCTCTGACTGATATTGAGATGATGAATGTTATGGAAAAGACTTCTCATGAGATTGGGAAGAAGTTGTAAACTTGGTATGAAGGTGATAGTTATGTGAAGATATGCAAAGTTGCAGAACCTAAAAGAAAAATATGAGATGTCGATGATGGGAAAAGATGAGAACATTAATTCTTTCATACAGAAGGTGAATGAACTTGTGTGCAATATTAGCGTAGTATGTAAAATACCATCACGAGACTTTAATTCAACTATTGTAACTCAAACTAACTAATTAAGCTATTTGAAATCAAAATACTCAAGAACATCTTACGTTTCCCTATCTAAGAAGACTATAAGAATGCTCTCAACTTCAAATGAGAAATCATAAAGTGATAATCCTTAAAATGGGAGTAAAATAATGTACAATTATGCTAGATTATGATGAATGGAATGCTAATTATGCTATTGCAATGATAAATTAAATTCAAACAGACTAATTAAGCTATTTGAATAAAAATAATCAAGAAATTCTTATGATTCCCTATCTAAGAAGACTATAAGAATACTCTCAACCTCAAATGAGCAATCCTAAAGTGATAATCCTTAAAATGTGAGTGAAAATGATGTGTAATTATGCTAGATTATGATGAATTGAATGCTAGTTATGTTATTGCAATGATAAATTAAATTCAAATTACTCTAAACATGGATACAAATTTGACTATAACGATGATGAAAATGATAGTGGATGTAAAATGGTGGTTTGCATTGAGAAATGCATTCTATTTATAGGATTTTACAAAGGGTAGGGGGTAGAGGGAGTTAACCATGATTAGATGATAGAGGTTGAGTTGTGTTTCAAATAGGGGAAAAAGATGACAAAATGAGTGGCGAGGATAGAAAAGGCTAAATGAGGGGCTAAGATAGAAAATCCTTGGAGTGATCCATGCTATTTCAATCGTCTCTTATTAGCTAATTGATTTTTGTCCCTTTGAAAGAAATTAGGAAATAATTAATTCACACATTTAATTAAATTAGTCATGTAGGAGCATTAGATGGGTTGGATTTGATTTATTTAATTGAACTATATAACTAATTGATTAAATCAATTACATAATTTAATTAATCCCTCTTGGATTGAATTTAATTAAATAATGGCTTTTTTAATTACTCCATAATTTTGATTTGATTTGACCACTTTGACTTTGGTTGACCAATTTAGGGTGTCTACAAATGCCCCTCTTTGAAGCAATGTGAAAAGCACATTGTTTCAAAGAATACTCAATGCTTGATGTAGATATCTAATTTTGATGTCTGATATCCAATTTTGATGTAGATAGTGATGCTTGATTCTATGTCTGATACTGATTTGATTGATGTTGATATTTGATGCAGATTTAATGTCTAATGCATATTCGATGTTTGATGCAAATTTGATGTTTAATACCACATCGATATGAATCCTTGATGAAAAATTCAGCTTGATTTTGATGCCCCATTAATGATTTTTAAGATTTATCGTTTAATGCTCATGATTTCAAAAATGCTCCGATTAAGATTATTTGGTGTTCTGATGATTGATGCCCCCTCGGGGAAGGGTCAAAATTGATATTTGAGAAAGTTGATGGAATATTGTGATTTGAAATTTTTTGAAATTTTTGATAAGTTACAATTTTGATGCATTTCCCAATAATAATGAATTTGTACAAATTCCCCAAGATGTGGCCATTACTGGCGACTTGATGACCATGGTGTTTTCTGGTGGACAATAGATGCATGTTTATTTATTTGTGTTTATGACATGTTATTAATTAATCACCTAAATCTTATAAAAGTAAATAAATTTTTGTTTATAAAATAATTTAAAGTGATATATGAATAATATGTATTGTAGGGTGCAATAGGTGGTGCGAGTACACCATGTAGTGTTCGATCCATTCAACCTACACTGGTAGCTTCGACAACCAAAGTAAATATTTTTAGAAATTGTTAAAAAAAGAATAATACATTGGTTTCAAAATAGATTTTGTTAATATGTACATTTATTTGGTATTTTATAGGGCTTGTCCGGAGCTCATATGTCCCAAGTTGATGATGTCACACTTTCGGTCATTGACTTTGGCTTAGAAAGCTTTGTGGTATCATATTTTTAATAGCTCTTATTTACAGTTTTAATTGAACTCATGCGAGTCATTTAGATATAGATTTTTTTTCTTATATTTAATATTTTATATTTATTTCTCTTATGTTAATTTTTTGTTTATGTTAGGTTACCCCACCTATTGTGAGTAAATATTGTGTGTGAAAGGCATCTTCTAGCACACTGAGATAGAAAAATATATCCTTGAGTACACCCAAACGCCAAAAGGTAATTTAGTATAATTTAAATTTATTTATTGAAATGTATTATGATTAAACATGTACATGTAGATCTTGATGAATTTACTTGATTTATTTTTTCTATATACAAAAACAATTGGGGTTTACAAAATTAATGAATGCACATGATGTTCAGGAGAGGGAAGAGGTAACATTTTTATTTCACTTTCCATTGAATTCTTGGTTTTTTGAAATCTCTAAATTCTTCCTCTATGACTATAATATATGTTATCATTTTTCATACATGAAATGGTCATAGCAACATTATCAGTGGTGATTCCTCCTAAGAGTGCAAGAGAACCATCTGAGGATCTGGTATACATTTCTTCTATATATGTTAAACATATGTGTTTACATATAAGTACATGCATTTTTATTTTTTATGTGTTTGTAAAAAACTTTGGATTATTAAATTGTATTAATTCCATTTTACCTATTGAAGCCCCCTTAACGACTTCTCATAGATCCTCTACCATTCCATTTTTTTAGGAGTCATGATCATTGAAGAGGGGTTCAACACAACAAAGGGAACATGCATGTTTTTCTTCTTAGTTGAAACCCTCTTGTCAACTCTTGTTGGATTACATTCTTGCTTGTTTGAAATCCCTAATTCCTTTTTTATGATTATAACATCTCTTATCATTTACCATGTAGGAAATGATCATAGCTACTTTATTAGTGATTATACCTCCTACGAGTATAGGAGATCCACTTGAGGCTCTGGTACGCATGGATTTTTTAGTCCATGAAATTTTAGATTTTTAGTGTTTCTTGACATACATGTTATTAACTTGTATTAATTTTATTTTACTTGTTATAGCCCCCTTCATGACATCCCATGGATCCTCTAGCTTTCCATTTTGTTAGGACTCTCGTTTGCCCAAGAAGGAGCCCATCAACTTTACTACACAACCCAATAGTAGATGAAATGCATGAGATAATCAACAATTCAATTGTAAACAAATTATAGTTCAATATTTAGTTATTTTGACAAAAGATATTTGATTCGACATTTGAATTATTCTGTGTAGCCACCTACAGATCCTTGCACTACTTTGAGGAGGCTCAATTTTGATGATCCACCACATGCATAGATATTGATAGAGACATATAGTTGTAGTTGTAGTCATTGAAGGACCAATTTATGTATACGTTCAACATTTGTATTGTATATATCGACCTTGACATGGCACATGCCACATTTTTGTAACTTTATTATTGACTTGGCATTTATGCTATTTTTGTATATGTACACGATTATTGTTCATTTTCATATATATGAAAGTTGATATTCAATCCATTTTTTTATTGTATGCATATCTTTGCACTTCATAACTTATTTATTTGTAATTGAAACATGATCCAACTTGTTCATTGTGTGTATGTTTCAATAATTTGAAATGTACATATTTACAATTTAAATATGATCCAATTTCTTCGTTCTATGAAACTCATATGGTGTATACCTTTTAATTATTATTTTTAATATAATAGAATGAAAACATGTTTATTATTAGAGTCATACTATGCTTATGAAAGAATGAAATTCAGACACAAGTGCCATCAACACCGCCAAATTTCATTGTTGGAATGTGCATTGGGAGTGATCAATTTCATATATCTACCTCTTTGGAAACCTTTTGACACGTTTCAACACATAAAAATGATCAATTTTTCAATTTTTGAGAAAGTTTTTCTTAAACATAACATTTCAAGTTTGACATATGTTAAGTGTCACCCAAATGGTTATCTAAAAAATTCAATTTCTCATATGGGAGGTGTATGTGTTAGAAGTTAAGAACTAAAAACTAAGTTTTAATGGATACTAGGAATAAACCCTCATAGTGAAGGAAGCCCAAATCACATTCTATTCGTCATGGGCATGCAACAAAACCTCGATCATGTCTAGCTCAGTGGGTTTACCCTAGGCACGGGCCCAATTTTCCTCTCAGCATGCCAAAACACTCGACGACATACCCTACCGAAGATGTACCTTGTGTACCATAAGTGGAAAAAATTGTCCAACTTTAACAAATTATTTCTTGCACATCGTGGCATCTTAACACGATCCATTTCAACCTATATGGTTTTGTTAGGACCCCTATAATAATCTATCTCTTTTTTTGAATTCTCAAAATCATTTATGCAAGGCATGAATTTTTCTCAAGGTGCAAAAGTGATAGATGCACTAAGTGCAAAGTTTCCAATTAGCCCATATCATGTTCCTTTTATCATGGGCATGAACCGACTGATGAACTATAACTGATTGAATGTTTGAAGATACTAAGTTGATGATCATGAAAGGCATTAAATCAGTTAATGTATTGTTTTTTCATTGATGTCAACTTGATATAATCTGTATGGTCATGGACATACTGCTAAAGACTTCAAAGAACCAATGAATCAAAGGCTATACTATTAGTAATGCATATAAGTCAAGTATTCACAAAGTGATTTTATACACTGATGGAGTGCACAACAATGGACAGAGTAAAAGAGAAAAGTCATAGTGTTACCCGACTAGAAAATGCACAACATTACCGATGAGAAAAGTTACAGTGTTGCCCAACAAGAAAAACACAGTGTAACCTGACGGATAGAATTACAGTGTTGCCCGATGGATAAGACAAAGAACAGGGATCCCAGTGACAACTAAAGTCACATGGATGGAACACTCAGTTATCATCGATGACTAACTGAAGTATTGACTGACAGAACAAAGAGTTCATAAATGACAAAATGCTTAGATGTCAAGAGCTAAAGATAGACTTAACTGACACTTATCACTATTTTAATCGACAAGATAAATCTAGAGATAAGTAATTGATTTAAAGTTGATTTGTCCAGTTGGCAAGAAGATCATAATGAGATAAAACTAGAGTTTTTCTTTAAATCTAATTGGTGAGAATTGTGGATCACACTAAGAATCAAGAAAGCCAAGAAATGGTGAAATCATGTCTATAAAGAGACAACCTATTTCATTAAAAAATTAGGGGAAGAGAAGAAAAATGATAAGAGGAAAGATGCTAAAGAGATTCTGAAGGAGAAGAAAGTCTTCATTTAGACCTGATCAACAAGCTAAAGAAAGAGCTAGATTCTGCAGACACCGATGAATAGTGAGACAACATCATAGAGCAGAACAATGTGGAGCAAAGGTATTGAGTTGATTATATTAATCAAAGATGTAATGCACTTACAATAGATCTGAAAATCTGCAATTCAAGTTGTATGTGTGAATAGATCACTTTAGTATTTTAGTTTAACTATTGAAGTATCAAGTCTCTTAACTGAGAAGGACTTAAAAGTCTTCTATATTTGAGATATATACCAAGGAGTATCAAAAAGTTTGATCATACAAAGTAGCATTGGATATGCCTGATACCTATTGATAGGCCAAGTGAGTGTTTGATCAAGGATGGTAGCATTAGATGCCAGATACTAAGTGACAAACTATTAATCAAATCCTCTAACAAGGTCACACCTAACAGTGTGTTTGTAACCTTTAATAGGGTTGGCTCTTAACCAAGCTCACTTTAGAAGAGTGAAAATTTGGGGTACCGGTCCCAGTGGTTTTTCCATTAACAGGGTTTCCACATTAAAAATCCATGTATTATGTGTTTATGTTTTATTAATTTATTGTTTTGCATTTCACATAAGTATTCTAGATTGATCGGTATACTCTAGTTATTTACTGTGTTTCGGTAAATAGACGACTGCTTATCGGTAAACATACAGAAGAAGGATTTACAAAGCAATTCGAAAAGTAGTAATTTGATATAAGTATTTCAAGGAATTCATCTTGTAGGACTGAGTATAACTAGAGGCTTAAAAGTGGTAATAATACTTAAGGGTTGATTTAAGGATTAATTTTTGAGGCCACTGATTCACCCCCCCTCTTAGTTATTACTAAAAATTGGTATCAGATCTTGTGTGCTTAGAAGGAAGGTTTCAAGACCTAAGCTAAATATCATAATATGAACATACGAGATGTGCCCAAGTTAAACAAAGACAATTTTTCTTCATGGCAAAGTAGAATAAGACTCCACTTATGAGGTATTGGAAATGATGTTACTCAATACTTAGATACTAAATATGTGTTTCCAACAGGAGCACACACAATTGAATAAATGAGAGAGAAGCATGAGCACAACTGCATGATGATAGAGCTTTCTTCCTGATTCTCCGATGCTAAATTTGAAGATGTCAAAACTTGCAAAACTGCAAAGTAGATGTGGGACAAATTGATACTTGTACATGGTGGTGACAAGAATGTTCTGAGAGCCAAGGTAAAAAGCCTTAGAGGAAAGTTTGATGATCTCATTATGAAAGAATGTGAAAACATCACACAGTACAACACAAGAATCAAAGAGGTAGTCAATGCTATCTGAGGAGTTGGAAGTGTACTAGAATAAGATACAATGGTAAGTACAATTCTAAGAACCTTACTTCCTACTTATGCTATTAGAGTATCTGCCATACAAGAAATGGGAGCAGTAGAAAATAGCAATGTTACTCTAGATAGTTTGATTAGAAGATTGATTTCATTTGAGATGAATAACTTTGATAATAGTGTCTTACCAAACATAGAGTCTGCATTCAAATCTTCATTGAGAATAAGTAAATCAGGTCATAAACACTCTAAGAGAAAAGATAGTGATAGTGAAATTGAAGAAGAAGATCTTGATGAAATTGAAGCACTTATGGCTAGAAGAATGTAGAGGCAAAGGTAAATGCAAAGGTAAATTACCACTTGTTTGTTTCAATTGTAAAGAGATTGGACACTTTGCTGCAAGATGTCCTAACAGAAGAAAAGATGACAGAAGTAATGACAGATCATTTGAAAAGAAGTATGATAGAGGTGATTATAGAAGAAACTAAAAATCAGAAAGAAGAGATACTTGAGACTACAAGGACAAAGGAAACAAGGCTAGTTACCTAGCTAAATACAAAGATGAAGATACTGACAAAGAATCTGATGAGGACATCGAGATGGTGTTTGTGGTAGTAAAAGATGATTTAGATGATGATGGAGAAAGGTATGTAGAAACTACACTCATATCTAAAGTTAGTAAAAATGATGTTTTGATCATAGATAGTGGCTGCACTCACCACATGACTGGTGACAAACAAAATTTTGAGACTTTTGAATACTATAATGGTGGTTCAGTAAGAATGGGTAATGATACACCTTGTCTAGTTGAAGGTAGAGGAACTATAATGTTGAATAACCTGATAAAATGTGAAAATGATTATTAGGTGAAAGGATTGAATTATAATCTATTGAGTGTTTCTCAGTTGAATAATTTAGGTCACTGGGTAGCATTTGAAAATAAGAAGGCAAAGATATTCAATGAATCAGGAAAGATGATTGGTACCGGTGAGCAGACAAAAGGTAACTTGTTCCATCTAAATGTTATTGACACCACTTGCTTAATGGATAGAAATAAAGACATATGGTTGTGGCATAGAAGATTGTGTCATGTGAACTTTCAAAACATGATAAAGATAAGAAAAAAGAGAAATGTAAGAGGTTTACCGATGATGACTAAACCCGACAATATCATGTGCAAAAATTGTCAAAAATTTAAGATGAAAAAGTCTAGTTTTAAAAGCAAAACCCATGCATCTGATGCCATTCTAGAATTAATCCATACTGATTTATATGGACCCATGAGTAAAAAGAGTTATTATGGGGATAGATATTTTATTCTCTTTGTTGATGATTACTCTAGAATGATGACAGTAATGTTTCTAAAAGATAAATCAGAAGCATTTAAGATGTTCAAATGGTACAAAGTAATGGTTGAGAAACAAAGTGGTAAGGAATTGAATTGCTTAAGATTATATAGAGGAGGGGAATTTATTTCAGATGAATTCACTAAATTTTGTAATGGGCATGGAATCAAAAGATAGGTCTCTGCACCGAGAACACTGCAACAAAATGGAATTGTTGAAAGAAGCAAAGATCTATAGTTGATTGTGCAAGGAAATTGATGATAGAGAAAGGAATCACCCAAATCTTCTAGAGAGAAGCTGTAAGTACTACAATTTACACATTAAACAAAGTACAATTGAAGAAAGACACCAAGAAGACACCTTATGAGCTTTGGTATGGTTACACACCCAATGTAAGTTACTTCAAAAATTTTGGTTGTCAATGTTATATCTTAAAAGATGATATAAATGGAAAAATTGACTCCAAGAGTGATGAAGGAATCTTTATAGGGTATTCTACCAAGATAAAGGCTTATAAATGTCTCAATAAAGCCTCTAACAAAATTGTTGAAAGTGCAAATGTAAAGATAGATGAATTTGTAGAGAAGAATGAAAAGGAAATCACAAAACAACCAGAGGACTACAACAGGTTTGTTTACAATGAAGAACCTCACGCTCTAGTTGACCAACAATGTAGAGCTCCTAAGCAATAGATCATTGCACCCGAGCATCAGGATGCAAATACTGACAATCAGGATATTGCTCAAGATGATGTACCAAGTGACAGAGAACAAAATGAAGGACACAATGATGATCAATATGATAGACAAAGCACTGAACCTATACTTGCCAGATATGTTATAAGGAACCATCTATAGAACTAGATCATAGGAGACAAGAAGGATGGTATGAGAACCAGAAGTAATTCTCTAAACACAAGATGTCTTAATTGTGATTTTGAGCCAAAATTTGTCAATGCTACACTTGATAATGATGAATGGATAAGTGCTATGAATGAGTAAATTGAGAAGATAGAGAAAAAAATACATGGAAACTTGTACTGAGACTAGATGACAAGAATGTCATTGGTACAAAATGGATATTCAAGAATAAACTGAATGAGAATGGAGAATTGACCAGAAACAAAACAAGACTAGTATGCAAGGGGTATGCACAAGAAGAAGGGATTGACTATGGAGAGACCTTTACACCCATTGGTAGGCTAGAAGGAGTGAGAATATTACTTTCTTATGCTATATTTAAAGGCTTTAAGGTATACCAAATGGATGTAAAGTCTACATTCCTAAATGGAATACTTGAGGAAGAAGTATACATTGAGAAACCATAAGGATTTGTTGATCCATACAAGAGGAACATGGTATGTAGACTACACAAAGCCTTGTATGGATTGAAACAAGCACCCCGATCCTGGTATGAAAGACTTCATTCCTATCTCATAAGTATTGGATTTGTTAGGACAAGTGAAAACAGTAATCTTTATTTGAAGGAAGATACTGATGCTAACATTTTGATTGCTGAGATATTTGTTGATGACATCATATTTGGAGGAAACAATATGCTATGCAAATCATTTGCAAATGAAATGAGCAAAGAGTTTGAGATGTCTATGTTTGGAGAGATCAAGTTATTTCTTGGTCTGTAGATCATGCAACAAGATGAAGGTATTTTCATTAAACAATCCAAATACATCAAAGAAGTGCTAAAAATATTCAAGATAGAAGATTACAAACCAGTTAGAACACCGATGGAAAATGGATGTAATCTGACAAAGGAGGACAAGTCAACAAAGGTAAATCAGACTTTGTATAGATTAATGATTGGAAAAATCATGTATGTTGTACATACTAGACCAGATATTGCACATGCAGTAGGAATAGTTGCAAGATTTCTTGCTAATCCCAGGGAATCACATATGACTGCTGTGAAAATAATCCTAAGATATTTGAATAATATCAAGGAATATGGCTTATGGTATAGAAGATAAGGAAAATTTTAACTTAAGGTCTTTATTGACTCTGATTGGGATGGAAATATTGATGACCGAAAGAGCACAACTGGAGGAGAATTCTTTATGGGTGATAGACTTGTCACATGGATCAGCAAGAAGCAAGGATGCATCTCTCAGTCTACTTTAGAAGTAGAGTATGTTGTTGCTTCTGCAAACTGCTCAAACATAGCATAGATCAAATAGTTACTGGAGGGTATGCATATGAAAATTCTTGAATCAGTAATTATCTATTGTGATAATACCAGTGCAATAAAAATTTCCAAGAATCCAATTATGCATGCTAAAAAAAAGCATATTGCCATCAAGTATCATTATTTAAGAGAACAAGTTCAAGAAAAAGAGGTGATACTTGAGTATGTGCAATCAAAAGAATAATTAGCCTATATATTCACCAATCCACTGCCCAAGGATGCATTTGAATACTTGAGAAAGAGACTAGGGGTCAGACCCTTGTTTACTGGTCAGTAAGATGACTAGAAGGTTGCATCAGCCTACATATTATCAGAATATCATTCATGTTTATGCAAGCAGAGAAATGGACTTCAAAGATACATCTATACAAAGCAAGGTATTTATCTACTCTGAGCACCAGAGTTATATTGTTGATGGATTGGAAAATTCAAGCAATATATTATGGACAAAAAGGATCCATTTGGCATTACTGTAAAAAAAATTTGTTTGACATTGCTATCAAAGGGAGAGATTATATCCATTATCACCTCAGGGAGAGATTATATCTATCAAGGAGAGATTATAACATTAGGGAGAGATCATATCCATCATAGTATCCAAAGGGAGAGATGTAACCAGAAAGGGAGAGTACATACAAAGGAAGCGAATTGCTAACAAGAGACATCAAAAGAAAAGAGAATAGTCAAAGGGAGAGATTTTGACATAGGAGAAGACCACATCACATCAAGAGAAAGAAATATTCTACATCTATCTAGTGAAGGGATTGAAGACAAAAAGAAAGCTGCAAGAATCAAATCTAAGCTATGAGAAGCTTACCGATGACCAGATATTTGTATCGGTTATAGTACATAAGATTGGTAGTTTGATGAACTTCAACTGTTATATTTCATATTGTATTAATGATAATATAGTGTGATAATGTAGTGTGTTTCTATCAATCCCAAAGGGAGAGATTGATAAACTATAACTGATTGAATGTTTGAAGATATTAAGTTGATGATCATGCAAGGCATTAAATCAGTTAATGTATTGTGTTATCATTGATGTCAACTTGATATAATTTTTATGGTCATGGACATACTGCTAAAGACTTCAAAGAACTGATGAATTAAAGGCTATGCTATCAATAATGCATATAAGTCAAGTATTCACAAAGTGACTGTATACATCGACAAAGTGCACACCGATGGACAGAGTAAAAGAGCAAAGCTACAATATTACCCAATGAGCAAATGCACAACATTACTGATGAGCAAAGTCATAGTTTTTCTCGACGAGAAAAACATAGTGTAACTTGACAGACAAAATTAAAGTGTTTCCCAATGGAAAAGACAAAGGACAGAGATCCCGATGACAACTAAAGTCACACCGACAGAACAGTCAGTTATCACCGATGACTAACTGAAGTATTGACCGAAAGAATAGAGAGTTTAGAAATGAAAAAATGCTTAGCTATCAAGAGCTAAAGATAGTCTTAACTAGTACTTATCATTGTTTTAATTGACAAGATAAAGCTAGAGATAAGTAATTGATTTAAAGCTAATTTGTCCAGTTGGAAAGAAGATCTCAATGAGATAAAATTGGATTTTTTCTTTAAATCTAATTGGACAAAATTGTGGATCACGCCAAGAATCAAGAAAGCCAAGAAATGGTGAAATCATGTCTATAAAGAGACAACCTAATTCATTATGAAATTGGAGGAAGAGAAGAAAAGTGATAAGAGGAAAGATGCTAAAGAGATTGTGAAGGAGAAGAAAGTCTTCATTTAGACCTGATTAACAAGATGAGGAAAGAGATAGATTTTGTAGATACCGACGAATAGTGAGACAACATCATAGAGCAGAATAGTGTGGAGAAAAGGTATTGAATTAATTATATTGATTAGAGAGGTAATGCACTTATAATAGATCTTAAAATCTGCAATTCAAGTTGTATGTGTGAATAGATCACTTTACTATTTTAGTTTAACCATTGAAGCATCAAATCTCTTAACCGAGAAGGACTTAAAAGTATTCTATAATTGAGATACATCCCAAGGAGTATAAAAAATTTTGATCATACAAAGTAGCATTGGATATGCCCGATACCTATTGACAGGCCAAGCGAGTGTTTGATTAAGGATGGTAGCATTAGATGCCAGATACTAAGTGACAAACTATTAATTAAATCCTCTAACAAGGTCACACCTAACAACGTGTTTGTAACTTTTAATAGGGTTGGATCTTAACCAAGCTCACTTCAGAAGAGGGAAAATTTGGGGTACCGGTCGCAGTGGTTTTTCCCTTAATAGGGTTTCCACATTAAAGATTCATGTGTTATGTGTTTATGTTTCATTACTTTACTGTTTTGGATTTCACATAAGTATTCTAGATTGATCGGTATACTCTAGTTATTTACCGTGTTTTGGTAAATAGATGACTGCTTATCGGTAAAAATACAGAAGAAGGATTTACAAAGAAATCTGACAAGTAGTAATTTGATATAATTATTTCAAGGCATTCATCTTGTAGGACTGAGTATAACTAGAGGCTTAAAAGTGGTAATAAGACTTAAGGGTTGATTTAAGGATTAATTTTTGAGGCTACTGATTCACCCCCTCTCTTAGTTATTACTAAAAATACCTTGATTGCATATTTTTGGGTGGGTTTACCTGAGGCACGGTCCCACTTTTCCACTCGACATGCTAGGATGCTCAGTGGCATACCCTACCGGCAAGGTTGCTTATGTACCCTGAGTGCAGAAAACTGTCCAATTTCAATAGAATATTTCTTGCAAATTGTGGCACATGCACATGATATGTTTGCACCTATAAGGTCAAGTTAGGCCCCCCTAAAATAACCTATCTCAGCTTTTGAGGGCTTAGAATCATTTTTCTAGGGCAACAATTGTTTCTATAGGTGCAAAATGTGTCAGATGCACTTAGTGCAAAGTCGCCAATTAGCCCATATAACATTTTTTTCATCATGGGAATGAATCAACACCTTGATCAAGTCCTTTTGGGTCAATTTACCCTAAGCATGGTCCCACTTTTCCTCTTGGTATGCTAAAATGCTAAATGACACACCCTATTGTTGATGTCCCTTGTGTACCCTAAGTGCAAAAAATCATCTAAATTTAATGGACTATTTCTTGCAAACCGTGGCACCTACACACAATGCATTTGAACCTATAGGGTCATGGTGTGACCCCTACAATAAATTTTCTTCAGTTTTGAATGCTTAGAATCATTTTTGCAAGGAATCAATTTTTTTGAAGGTACAAAAAGTGTCATATGCACTAAGTACAAAATCACAAATTAGCCCATAGCACATTCCGTTCATCATGGGAATGAATCAAAACCTTGATCATTTCTATTTGGGGGGTGGGGGTTATCCTAGGCACAATCACACTATGCCTCTTTTCATGCTGAAAAACTTAGCATAATACCCTAGCGGTGATGTCCCTTGTGTATTCTAAGTGCAAAAAACCATCAAAATTCAATGCACTATTTCTTACAAACCATGGCACTTGCACACGATCTGTTTGAACCTATAGAGTCATGTTAGTGTTGGAATAATGGAAGGGTGTTGTACTAAGAGGGGAGGGGTGAATCAATACTCATAAAATTCTTTATCAATAAACCTTTAGTAATATTAATTTGTATAACCGACCATTGTAGCTTTCCTACTTCATGCATGAAATATCATAGCATGAGTGTAAATGCATGTAAACAAACATTGAAATATTCATGAAATTTATTGACACATGAAACAAGTATTTGCTAATGAAGAAACCCTTGTGTTAGGAACCTGTGTGTTCCTTCTGTTTATTTTGTTAGTGTAGTGTTGTTGGACGCATATGCTTTGTAAGTCGTCCCGTGAGTATATTTTATTATCCCACATGCATAGGTAGTATTACTTTTCTAGATCGTACTTAGTATATAAGAGTAGGTTGAGGCCTTTGCTAGATACGGACGAATTTATTGTATTGAGCTTGCTCAAAGGAGGTTACTCCCTCGAAGTGGCCCGCGATCAATAGATTCATTCTGAGTTCTGCTATTGCTCTATATTCTGTTATTTCGTGCATTCTCACCAAATTACTGTAAGGAGGTTCCTCTCATCTAGTATCAGAGCACTTTCTTGGGCTCACTGGGTGGAAATTACGTCTAATTTTTTCCGTCGTGGCCTTCAGGTTCCTTTCAATTCTATTATCTCTTGTTATTGCAATACCTCCTTTCTGTTATTCTATATCTGAGTAA
Source organism: Thuja plicata (assembly GCA_018584345.1). Lineage (NCBI taxonomy): Eukaryota > Viridiplantae > Streptophyta > Pinopsida > Cupressales > Cupressaceae > Thuja > Thuja plicata. The sequence continues at coordinate 2,265,446 of MU223230.1, read as the reverse complement.
ATTTTCCTGAGTCTATTGTGCAAAAAAAAAAAAAAAGTGAAATTTTTTCAGTTTTTTAGCCATAGCTTCCTTGCTTTCCTTCCGTTTTCTGTCACACTTCCTCAGAACGCCTAAAATACCATCTCG
>MU223230.1:2211029-2252503 GCA_018584345.1 Thuja plicata | reverse complement strand
TAAACAAGTTTGCGATTCTGTTGCTTCTTGGCAAGCACTTTCAATTCACCGTTTCATTAATTGTTGGAAGATAAACTACTTTATCTTCCAACAATGCTTCATTCACTTCTATTTTAGAAACACTTGTATAAATCAACTACTTGGTGTTGTAAAGATTAGAGAGTATGTAATATCCCCTTTTATTTGACCTTAGAGGATAATTAAATGATTAGAATTAAGCTATCAGAAAATAAATAAATTATTCTAATTTTAATTATTTAAAGAGGCCATTAAAATAATAATTTAATTAAATTTTAAATAGTCTTAAGCTTCATAGGATTATTTATATTTATTTAATTAAATGCTGAACCTTGGCTATTTTAAAAAGCAACTTTATATTATGTCAATGGAAAATAATAAAGTGGGTCACTTTATGAGCGAGAAAGTAGAATAAAATAAAGTAATAATAATAATATTCTCTCAAAGGTAAATATAAAAGGGGTTAAGAGCCAAAAAGTATTTTATTATTATTCTTCCCAAATCGAATTTTAAATAGAATTTTATAAAAAAAAAAAAATTTAAAAAAAAAATTAACATTGGTCAAAATTTTGACCAATGCCACGGTTAATTAACATTGGTTGAATTTCGACCAATGCCACGGTTAATTGGTCAAAATTTGTGACCACTCGTTTGTGGAAGTATTGGTCGAAATTTTGACCAATGCACTAAAAAATGACGGCTTGGGCTATAGTCGAAATTCTGACCTTTGTTTTGGTCAAAATTTCGACCAATTATAAATATGTCGAAAATTTGACAAAAAAAGACCGACGAAAGTTTTGGTCGTAAATTGGTCGAAATTACTGTCAAAATTTTGACCAATTGTCGTCAAAAATTGAGGTCAAATTTACTAGTGAAGTGATGTTCATTTAGTGCACTATCAGACATCAGATGGCACTAAATATGGCAGCCTTTAGAATTCTCAAAGTCACTTGCTTCCCTTGCTTAGTGCAGGCTCCGGAGCTTATCCTCACATTGGCAGAAAACTACAACAGAACCGTCTAGGCTATCATACTTACCGCTCCTCTTCCCTCGGGCTACCCAACACCCTTAGTGTCTCTAGATGCTGCAACATTTTCTTCAAGGCTAGGGATCCCCTAGTTTTCCAATGCTACTATTATCACCCAGGCCTTGGCATTGCATGAGTTCGAAAAGGTTCCGTAGATGGCCTGACAATACCTCAACTCCAATTGGCTTAAGACCCCGAGAAAAGATTATAGAAAGATGAAGTTGGAGATCCTCCACTCAAAATTCAAGGAAAGCATACAGATGGGGATCATCTCTTTGTGTATGGTCTTTGGAGAATCCCATGCTCGAGAATTTTTGGCATGGATGTACTACTTTCTATTCGGCATCACCTTCGGCGAATAGACTTTTGATTGGGCCACTATCATTGCCAATCATGTCGATGCCCAGCTTGTCAAGGTCACCTAGACCTCCAAGTTTTACATGACTTCATATGTCTTGTGGGCACTAGTGTAGCAATGACTCATAACTCAGGGTTTACTCACTGTCGGCATCCTTGGGACTAGCCCAGGCCAAAATGCTCCATGGGACCATTTCTCACAAATTCAATGGGAGGCCAATTTCCCTAGTTTTTGCAGAGTAAATGATGCCTTCATTTACTATAACATTCTTACACCCACTCAGGATGCCAGATACTAGATTTTGAAGGAGGCAATGACTTTGGTCAGCACCTATGGCCATTACTTCATCTAGTTTCAAAAACACTCTTACATTCAGGTTACCAAATTCTTTGAAAAACCCTAGCTATTGCCCAAGAATTATGGGGATAGAATCATTCTTTTGGAATATTGCAGGAAGATCCTGGAACTTCATGCACTCTTTGCATTGAAGAAGGTCACCAAAATTCCTTTGCCTATCACCTATGGGAACTACACTTGCAGCCTTGCAACAATGAAAGAAGCCAATGGAAAATTAAAATATCTGGGGCTGGCAGAGTTATACTTGGAGCAGAAGAATTTTGATCCACTGGATAAGATAACATCGACATTGCCTCGGGCATCATACCCCCACAAGTCTCACATGGAGGATTTTTTGGCAGGCTGCCAAGATGATTTCAAAGCCTATATTTTGCATTTCATCAGAATGATACAAGGTATGATGAATCATATTAAGATTCAAACCTTTCCTAAGGAATTTTTAGACACTGGGTCCATAGAAGACCCATAGTACAAGGCTAACGGAGTGGACAAGATGACTCTTCCTCCAGTGGATTGGGATACCCCGAAAAGCCCAAAAATTGAGAAAATCACCCATGATGTGATAGAATGCAGTCATGCATATTTTTCAAAGGTTGATAAAGGAAAAAGAAAATTTGATACCCCGACCCAGATTCCATCCACAGTTTCAGTTCCCATTGCGGAATAGCGGCACCTTCAGCTGGCGGCGTCCCACCAAATGAAGGAAGAAATAAGTGCCCGACTTGGCATCCCAGTTACTCTAGTAGAACCTGCCCTCTCTTCTGGCTCCCCCTCACTTGCAGAAATTATGGTCTGGGTAGTGGGGATGGGAGTGGAGGATGAACATGTGGCCATTTTGGATGTCGGACCCGCATTGGTGACAAGGAGGAAGAAGCAAAGAAAAAATATCCCTCCATCAAGGGCAGACACAGATCTTGGGATGCCTAACATCCCACAGGTGGAGATTATCCCGGACTCCCCTAAACTAGAGAATCCCCCAAAGAACTCCCCTCCACATGATGATTTTGATGACATCTTTAGGACTGATGAACTTGTGAATTTACAAGGGATATAGGGAAGGCGGTGGAGGAGATCACCGAGCAGGAAGAAGCAAAAATCCCCACTAAGGGGGAGATACTGGAGAAAGAATTTTCCATAGAACAAGAGGTCCAGGTGGAAAAAGAAAATGAGAAAGAACAAGTGGACATCCCTGATGTCCAAGAGATACAGATACGAAAGACCGAAATAGGAGAATAGAGGCAAGTACAAGATTAGCAGCCAGCTTTGGTTGAGGGAACTAGACCTTCAAGAATAACTGTAACCTTAGCCACCATGCTATAGATGCCTCTTTCCACCTAGGGTAGTGTAACATTTGGCAAGGTGATCCCTATAATTCCACAGTCAGATAGAGGTCAGACACCTCTGCCACCTTCAGAAGAAACACCAATGGAGGAGAATGTCCCGGTTGAAGATGCTGGAGAACATCAATAACATCAGCAAAATGAGGGGGAGAACCGTGGAGATATGGATCTTGATTTCGCCGATGCTGCTAAGGATGGGTGCACTAAGGCCACAAATGTTGATACCACTAAGGTGGATAGTGTAGGTGATCCTAAGAACAAAGAGAAAGAGTCTGAAGAGACTATAAACTTTGGGCATGAACAACAGAACCCCAAAGGAGACATAAATGATTAGGCCCTTACAGCAAGACCTCCCCCGCCACCACAATGGTTGGTGGAATTGAAGAAGAGAAAGGCCCTGGTGGTGGAAAAATCCCATCTCTCCCTACCTGTGATGATGACCCAAAGTCAAGTCATCCCCAAGTTGAAGAAGGCCTAGACACTCCATTCCATTCAGACTGGTCCAAGTGGAGATAGGGTTGCAGTCATTGTGAAACCTCCCCCCAAAAAAGAGGAAGCAGTGGTAAGTGTTGTTGAATATGTAGTCACAGAGGTACCTCTAGGGAAGAGGGACAAGTAGGGTGAATTGGACCTTCTGAAAGAGGCTAGCCGGGAAATTGAGTCTTGCTATGATAAGCAAGCCTAGAGGCTGAAAGAGGAAAAGGAAAAGAATATAAATCTTCTCTGTCTTTTGACAGAGCTATCGCATCCACTGACTATAATCCATCTGGAAGCTTCTACATCTAAAAAAATGCTCCCACAAGGTGACATGGACATGCTAAGGAATATGAAGAAGAAAGCATAGGTAGGGGATGACCGGGTGGCCAAACAGGTAGGAAGGGTCTAATATTTCCTAACAACAACACTCCCAAACATATAATTAGTAGATAACATATTGCACCAGGTTAAAGGTTCCCTTTCTCTATGGGAGGGAGAAACATAACAGTATGAGGCATGGATGAGTGAGCTAGGAGAGCTCATGAATCTTGGAGAGGAACCCATCACAGAGATGGGAATTTTGGGGAAGGAGTATTTCAATTTTATCCTAGTCTAGCACTCCAGACTTGATCTCAAATTGCAGATTAGAAAGAAAATAGTAGCGGCCCTAAAGGACAAATTCCTGGAGGTAAAGTATTCTTTGAATTTGGATAAGGCTTTTGTTACAAGGGTTTCAAGAGTCAATCCCTTCAGTATAGATATGTATAATCTGGTGGATTATGTTGTGGGGAAGTTTGATGAATTAATGGAGTCATGGTACCAGTCCCCGAAAGAATTTTACAAAGAAAAAATGTCACATTTATCCTGCATGATGCTCCGGGCCCATGATCTAGAAAGGATGGTCACAAAATTTAAGGGAAACACCCCAGATTTGGACAAACAGTTGGAGGTGGCCAAGTTCCACTGTAAGTGCATCAAGGACATTGATGAAGAGGGAATTCTCTAGCTTTTAGAAGCATTTAAAACATACAAGGCACAATACGGTTCTCTAGACTCTGGAGATTTTCACAAGCAAGGTGTAATTTTTGTAGATTCTTTATTCTTTGAGCATAAGCTCCTGGAATCTAGGATTCCATGTCAAAATTTTTATATTCTTTCATAGTAACCCATGTCTAGGTTCCCCAGAGCTGACCGGTCATTTTCAAGTAGTTAATAAGGGGTCAGTAGGTAGGTAATCCCGATAGGGCATGTCAGATGGAGGGATGGCTATAACAGGTGATTCTCCCAAGGCACCACTCCCACATTTACTACTTGGTGCATCAAAGATAGTGAGCCATATTCTGCCTTTATGAGGCATGTTGCCTTGGATACTGGGAAGATCAGATTTCCTCTATTACTACTTGACACTCTCTTCTATGTCGATTCTTCTAGCTTTCTCTTCTTATCTTCTTCCTCTATCTTTTCAGACCTTTTCTCTTTTCCAGGTGATTATAAGTGGTAGAGGTAGTACCGGCCACTGGATATTGTATTTTATATGTTGAGTGTATAGTTAGATTAGGGTAATTTTAGGGCAAGCTATATGTATAAATAAGAAGTCCCACCTCATAACAAGGGTCAGTGAAATTGATGATTTTGTAGTCCAACAAGTAATAGAAGGTATCTTTTCATTTTCAATTGTTTTAGGAGGTCAATTATCAGTAGTTCTTGGTTGTTTAGAATAATCCCTTGGAGCCATGGATGTATACACTAGTGATGCTGGAACACTTTAAGTTAATGAAGGAGGAACTCTTTCTGGCTACCTGTTGTGTGTTGTTCTCATTTTGGAGTTCGCAAACATCTTTTGTGCGGTATGTTTCTAATGTCCTTTGCTCTAATGTTTAGTTTAGATTAATGATCTCATTTCCCCTTGCTATTGAATATGTATGAATCATTGGTTTTGTTGTATTTAGTATTTAGTGTAGTTCTTACATTAGAGCATTGTTTATATTTTAAATATGTTTCATAACTATAAGTAGAAGTAATCAAATCTAACTCTAGCTTATATTTTTCTATTTATTTGGTAAACATAGTGTGCTTGCAGGAAACCTCAACCCATCACTGAAACCCCTAAAGAAGACAAGTAAAACTAGATATCCCCCTGAACAAACTATCACTTTCCCAACTTAGCCTCCCCTGCACCATCGAGACCCGACACTCAGGTGCTTGAAGGCCCAGAGAATTTATCCTCTAGAAAACCTTTACATGCAAAGTTGGCCAGTACCCCGGTACCTGGTGACAACTTATCACTATTAATCAGACCGGTCACAAAGTCCCGTCAACAAAAAGGTGCTAGAAAGAGGGTATGAGATCGTCCCCTTCAAAAGATTTCAGTTTTACACTACTTGAGGTTTCCCCAAGACATAGTTTTAGGAACCAATCTTTTAGCGGGATAGGTTCATTTTCACCCTTACATTTTGAAAGAATTCTTTGATCAGCCCTGAATCTCAAAAATTTTGTTGAACTCAAGCCTCCTGCTTAGAAGAAAAGGACCCTACAAGAAAAAAAACTAGCTAACCTTATCTGGGGATTCGCTACACCTGAGAATACCCAAGTCCCTCAGATAATTCTGGGGACCAACGCTCAACCTAGCCAAAATCTAGCAGCCCCGATGGCAAATTACTTTGGTAACACCAGGTCCCCAATGGGGCAATTCCCTGGTGCCACCAATGATCTTCCTCTACATTTGGAGAAGATCTATCCCAAGTATGAGCATCTAGGCCCACAAACCATAGAAGAACATCTCCAAGCCTATAAGGATGCCATGAACCAACACTAGATACAACATCAGGATGTTGTAACCTGGATGTTCCTTCTATCCTTAGGACAGAATGAGTTAAACTGGTATCTCAACCTGCCGACCAACTCCATCAACAGTTGGCATGATATGGAAGATACCTTTCTAGCATCCTTCTACATTCACGTGGACTTGGCATGGTCCCATAGCCAGTTTATCTTGATGAGGAAGGAACTGAACAAACCTTTCGCCACATTAAATCATCAGTTCCAACATTCCTTGAAGCGGTGCACTGACCCCTTTATCCTATCCACCAATGTGACCATCCAGAAATACCTGAATGTTGTAGACCCCATTGTTTCCACTCTCCTTTGGAAAACCATTGCCTCTAATGACCGGGATACTCTAGCAAAATTTTACAACCTAGCCCTGGAGTTGTCCCGCAGTTTGAGCAAAGCTCCTGACAAGATTGGAAAAAGCCTACCATTCAACATGGTACCTGGTGAAACTCCTTATGTCAGGGATACAAACCCAATCTAGAAATGGGTTCTCCAATGATGGCCATGGGCCCACCACCGATAGAATAGCAGGCTAGTATGTATACCCATCGCAAGCCTAGACAATATTGGGTCTAGAATATGTCCCCTGGAACCAGCCGTAGAAAATGCAACAACCCTTGACACAACCCACCAGAGTACCTTTCTTCCAATCATCCATGGCTGGAGGATTGTCATCCTCAAATCTGGGAGCTGCTTCCACTTTCCTCGGGAACTCACCACAACAACTGTCACATTGTGACACAAGTACCTAGCTGTACGCTGAGGTTGAATCCCTCTAGCTATTAGTGTCCTCCCTGACTATGGACATGAGACAGTTGAAGGTGGGGCATTTCGCACCTCACAACTCTAATTTCCAGAGGGGGAATGTTTTCTCTGAACAAAAAAACACTAATTCTGGAGGTTGGAACTACAACAACATGCCTTAGCCTAACCAACATCAATGGAACAATAAAGTGAATACCAAAGGTCCTCCTCCTTCAAACCAAAACACCACTCAGGGTGGTGCTGGACCAAGTCATTATGCATATCTTGCAGAATTCCACCCCCTGACCAATTGGTGTAGATTGCATGACACCGAATCTCCTTCTAAGGTGAATTGTGCCACAATGGAGAAGATCATCATGATCTCCCAGTCAAATAGAAAACAACCTATCAATCCTGCTCCCCCATAATCATCCACATGAGAGCCTACTCACGGTGCTTTCACATGTGAGACTTTCTTCTTTGAGATAGACAAAGAAGATGAAGAAGAACCCAAATTTCATGGGTTCTTTGATGAATCTATCCCATCCTTTGAGGCCAATGCCTTCACCAGCCTGCAAACTCCTTACAACACTCAGAGTTAGGCTGGTAAAGGGCCGGCTTATATGCCAATGCCTCCCAAGAATAACCCTCCTCAAGACAAAAAAAATGATCGCTCCTTCCCTCTAAAAAGACCTGGGTCTAACCAAGAAAAGGATCTATTATGCCCTACATACCCATCCCTACAGTTTGTGTGTAAAATGTTGGGTCGCCTCTTTTCGCTTTGGCTCTTGCCTTATTTTCTTTGTTTTCTTTGTTTTCTTCTCCAGGATTTTCCTCCCGTGAGGTTTGTTTTGTTTTTGTTTTGTCTTTTGTGCCTTCGGGACCTGGTCTCGAAGTTTTTTGTTCTTTCCAGAGTCAGATTCTAGACTTTGGGATTCTCCCCCATGATGTCTTCTTCTTGCGAGAAGGTATGGTTGCATGGAATTCCCGGGTCTAGAGTCTAAAGATTTTCCTAGTCCAGAGTTTGTGAAGAAGAGGGTAACTTGTTTTTAGCCTAAGAGTATAAATGGAAATTACCTATCACTTTCACAGTCATCGCAACTAAAAATACTTAGAGCATTTAGAGAAATTATTAGGTGATTAAATTGCGATTAGGCTGCGAGTTGTTCTGTGCTTAGTGGTTGATTACCGGTTGATTTGAGGTGTCTGTTCATGATATTTTGAGGGTAGGAATTCTTGCAAGAGTGCTCCTGGTGTGCCCTTCCCCTTCTCTTCTTTGGATTTCCAGGTAGGCTCTTGGCTTGTTCTCTAGTTTCTTGTTGTTTCCTATATTTTTCTTGCTACTTCCTATTTTTGGTTTCTGTTTCATTTGGTTTTGCTGGCTCCCCTTCTATGCTTTGTATTCTTTTGGTTTACCTCCTATTGGTGGGTTGGCTTTGCCAGAGTGTTGTCCACCCTCTGTGCAATTGTAAATTAATGTATATATTGTATATTGCCTTAGGATAGATCATGTATTTATGTAGATATTGTATAAATCTGTAAAATATTATAAATGCTATATATTTTAATGTATATATGTGTTTTGGCCTTTGGCCCTCTATGAATTCATGTATATATCTTATGTATATCCCTCTAAATTGATTATTTTGTCATGCTCTATCATGTGTTTTCACTCACCATGCCAAGTTTGTTGAGACAGGGTCACCACGGTTCAAACTTGGCACCTCAATATTTTGAGTCATGGTGGCTTTCTCTCTCCTTGGTCTCATCACCTTAATGGCAGGATTAATTCCCCACGAGTGGGAATTCAAACCATGTCCCATCTGGCATTCAATTTACCCTATGTCATCCAACTTTTCACCATTAATAACTTTATGTCGCCTGTCGTGTGACCATGTGCCAACCCACATCAGCTAAGTATGGTTCCCTCTAGTAATGTCAGAACGGAAATGGCTAGTTTATCCGGACTCCAGGTCCCAAGCAATCCCTTGTCATGTATTTTCCCTTGTCATTTGGTTCGATCCCCTGGATTCCTATTCACGTCTATTGCATGTATTCTAGGATTTTTGATGTATGCTAACATTTGTTGGACAGATGCAGGGTGGTGATGAATTCTTCAGGGTCCCTAATATCCTTTTATATATATATACCATGTTCTAGTGATTCTCCAGTCTTGTAGGTTGCAGATAAGTTGATCAAGATGTCTGAAGCAATCACCCCTCCTGATAGCCCGGAGCTACCTACCACTTCCACCCGGGCGGCCACAAAAACCAAGGCCAAAAAGTTGTTAGCAAAGCTGCCCCTCACCTCCAAATATCCAAAGGAGGGCATTCTTGTGGGAACCAAGGTGGATTTAGAAGTTTATGAAATAGCAGAAACAAATCCCAGACTTTGGGCTGAAATGTAAGACTTGATCCAAGCCATTTACAGGTTGAAGGCCATTGGAGACAATTTGGCCACTCAGCTTGCCGCCTCTGGCATCATTAAGGCATAAAACTCTCCTTGTTCGGTACAATAACCTGAGTTAATACTCCAACTAGAAACTTTGTACAACACACCCACTTAGACCGTTCTACTTCTAGATCCCCAACCATTAAGGTATCCATCAATAATTGTCACCCTGGATGCAACAACTTTCACCTCAGGGCTAGGGATCCCACAGTTCACGGGATCCATTCTCTGAAATCACCTCCAGATGTTGCAGGAGTTTTAGGACGCTGCCCTCATCTCCCAACAACATCTCAATAACCATTGGCTAAAGGCCCCAAAGAGGGATTGTAGGAGGATGAAGATGGAAATTACCTAGGGGGAGTTCAAAGAGCCCATTTAGGTAGGCATTGTATTCTTGTGTAGGATCTTTGGATTTCCCCATGCCTGGGATTTCTCGGCATGGATGTACTACTTTCTGTAATGCATCACCACTCACAGTCAGACCTTCAACTGGGTGGTTATCATAGCCAATCATGTGGACATGTAGTTGAAGGGTGTCGTCCAGCATTCCAAGTTTTACATGACATCATACATGCTATGGGCAATTTCCCAACAAAGACCAGATTTTCAAGGATTGGGAACAGTTGGTGAACTTGGAAATGGGCCAGGTCAAGTGACACCATGGGATCATTATCCCCAAATATAGTGGGAACTCATCTTCCCAAACTTCTTTCGGGTAAATGATGCTTTCATTTACCACAACATCCTAACACTTACTCAGGATTCTGGTTACTGACTGTTGCAGGTAGCGATGAATTTGGTCAGCACCTATGGCTGCTATTTTATTCATTTCCAACACCACACCTACATTTGGGTGACCGGCTTCTCCAAGAGGCCCCATCTTCTTCCCTGGTATTGTAGGGACAAAATTATTCTTTTAGAATCCTACCGGTAGATGATCGATCTACATGCCTTCTTTACATTGAAGAAGGTCATCAATGTCCCATTCCCATTCTCATGTGGGAATTATACATGTAGCCTCACCACGGCAAGGGAGGTAGATAATGATTTGAAAAGCCTGGGACTGGTGGAATTCCACCATGCTAGGAAATAATACGCTCCTCAAGGAAATATTTCCACAATGCTTCCCCGAGCATCCCCACTACATGAAGAAGATATTAAAGATTTTTGGGCAAACTACCAAGATAGTTTTGATCTCTGAGCCTGACAACATTCATGGATGAGAAAAGGGCTCATGAAGACACTTGACCTTCAGAATTTTCTAAAGGGATTTTCAGATGACGGGCCACTGGAAAACCTAGCATACAAGGAACAAGGACTAGACAAATTAGATCTCCCTCTGGTGGACTGAACCACCCTTGAGGATCTGACAATTGACCGGGTATGTCATCCTATTGTGGAAGCAAGTCATGAATATTTTTCCTGGGTGTGTCCCAAGAGCACCCAAAAGAAACAAATGGTTGGAAAGGCGACTCGTTCTTCCACCAGTGTTGGACCTTCTTCATCTTCCATCACTGCCAGATCGAGCATGAGAAAAGAAAATGAAATAGAGGGCACCCCAGCAAAGGTGCCTCCCCAAGTTCCCACCCTTTTGATGGCACAACTACAACAACAAATGGAGTCAGCAAGGATGGCCAACCAGCAGATAAGTATACAGATATCCTCTAGCCTCCTTGTAACTCCAATGGTGTCTACTCGCTCAGTAGGATCCCTGTCATTAGCTGTGATGATGAGTAGATAGAATTTCAATGAGGGGGAGTCTACAGGTATTTTAGAGACCAGGGCTCCACTGATGAGAAAGAGGAAGAAGAGGGTGACCCTTAGACCAAGTGCAGCTACTAGTCCCAGTATGCTGGATGTGCCCCTGGTGGATGTCAATTCAGACTCTCCCGAACTTGAAAATATTTCTGACTCCTCACCCCCACATGATGACTTTGATGACACTTTCTTGACAGAGGAGCTCATGGACCTCCAATAGTGTATAAGTCATGTAGTGGAGGAAATTGCCGCTTAAGATAAGGAAGAGGCCCCATAGAAAAGGAAATCCCAGAAGAAGAGGATGCATCAGAACAACAGGCCTGGGAGAAAGCACAAAAGGGGCCTAAATAGGAAAGACACTGGTCTAGGGGAGCAAAGACACACCAAGAAAACCCACACAAAAGCAGATAATATTTGGGAAACCCGGACCTTTGGGATCAACCGTGCCCCTTTCATTATGTTCCAGATGCCTTTGGTTACTCTTTGTGATGAAGTGCCTCAGACCACATTTGGTGAGGTAGTAATGGCTGCCGCATTGTTAAAATTTGGATAGAGACCTCACCCACCTCTAGAGGATGTCCTAATGGAGGAGAATATTCCAGCAGAGGAGGCCAATGAGGCTCAAAAACAATAGCAATAGATTGATCAGGAAAGACAATGAAAATGCAACATCAGCTGACGTCGGGAGGGACGAGGAGGTCCCCAAAGATACAAGCAATGTTGAGACTAGAGAAAAGGTTCTAGATATCACAATAGAGGATGCTAGCATGGATGAAAATATTGAAGGTTCTAGAGAATAGGGAAAGGAACAAGAGAAAGAGAAGGAGAAAGAGCCCGAAGATAATGTACATTCTGGGAACATACTACCAGATTTTGAAGGGAATCTTGATGAACAGGTCTTAACAGCAAAGCAGCCCCAGCTACCCCAATGGCTGGTTGAATTAAGGAAAAGAAAGGCCCCAACGGTAGCATCAGACACTCCACTCTCCTTGGCTAAAAAGATAGCCAGAAATGTAGAGGCCCAAAAGCCCAAGAAAGCATAGACATTCCATACTCTCTGAACTAGTCTAACCGGAATTACAGTTGCGACTATCGCAACACCCTCACTAGGTGCAGATGTGATGACTGTAAGGCCCGAGGAATATAACATAATAGAAGTGGCATTGGGGAGAAGAGACAAGCAAGGTGAACTGGACTTGCTAAGGGAGGCCACAAGAGAAGTAGAGGCTAGATACATCAAGCAGGGCCAGAAGCTAAAGGATGAAAGAGAGACTAATGCCAATCTCCTTAGGCTTCTGGTAGAACTTGCACAGCCTTTGGCCGAGGTCCACCCCGAAACCCCTTCCTTTGGATTGCCACTTGCATAGGGTGATGTGGATTCTTTACGGATCATGAAGAAGAAGGCACGAGCTATATATAGGTGGACCACCGAGCAAGTAGCTACCATGAGACAATTTCTAGCAGCGTCCCTCCCAGACCTTTATCAGGTTAATGCTCTTCTCAGCCAGGAAAATGGCTCCACTATTATATGGGACCAAGATTTAGCAAAGTATGAAAAGTGGAAGGTCGGGATGGAAGAAATTCACAACATAGGAGAAGAAGCTACCACAGAGGTGGGGATTTTGGGAGATGAATCATATGATTCCCTCTAGGCCCAGTACTCCAGACTTGTCCTCAGGATTGAGGTATGCAAGCAACTAGGTAAGACCTTAAAAGAAAAGGTGACAGCAGCCCAATACCCCTTGGACCTATTTTAGGCATTTGTGGCTAGAGTATCACAATTCAATCCCTTCACCACCAGAACATGTACCCTAGAGGACTATGTCCTCAGTAAGTTTGATGAACAGATGGAGTCCCTGTATTTTCCTGTCAGAGATTTTAACCAGGTCAGGTTATCTAGATTATCCAAGATAATGATTCAGTCGCATGATGCCATCAAGATGGTGGATGAATTCTGGAATGGGGCCAGACATGTTGAGAAAGCATTGGAGGCTGTTCGCAGTTGGTGGGATAGTATCAGAGACTTGGGAAAAATCATAAGGAACAATAAAGTTCTCTAGAGTCTGGAGAATCTCACCAACCATGTATCAGTTGTATTATTTATTCTTTAAGGTGCAATATTTTAGATCCTGGAGTTCTGAATCCCACAATTTTGTATTCTTTAAGTGACCCATGTCCTGACCCCTAAGGTCAACCAGTCACTTCCAAGGTAGTTGATAAATGGTGTCAAAAAGCAGGTAACCACAACAAGGCACATCAACTTGTCAAGAGGGTTCTAACAGGTGGTCTTCCCAAGGTGCCATTCCAACATAACACCTGGCACATCAGAGATAGGGTGCCACTTTCCCATTTATGAGGCATGTAGCCTTGATCCCTGGGGGATCATATTTCTTCTTTTCTCCTCCCGGCTCCCTTCTCGAGGCTAATTCTTCCACTCCTCTTTTCTTGTCTTATTCTTCTGACATGTCAAACCTTTTTCATCTTGAGGTCTTTTGTAATGTGGCATAGGTAGTACCGGCCACTGGAAATAGTATTATATTGTTAAGTGTAAAATAGGTTAGGTTAGTTTTAGGTCAAAACTTGTATATAAATAATAAGTCTGACCTCATTCCAAGGGTCAGTGAAATTGATGATTTTGTAGTCTATAGCTAATAGCATTTTGGTTTGTCAGTTCTTATTTGCAGAGCTCAATGCTCCTTAGTTTTTAGAAGCTTTCAGTAGTTAAATTCTCCCCTAGAGCCACCATTGTTGTATGCACCAGTGCTTGCTGGAAACTTGTTAATGAAGAAGGAAGGATTCTACCAATGATGTTGCTAGCAATATAATATATAATTTAATGGTATTTTACATTGCATGTTCTTTATGTCCCATGCTCTGATATTTTAATTAGATTAATGACCCTATTTTCCTCGCTATTGATTAAATATGAACTGATGGTTTTGTATTTCTTCAGTATTTAGTGTAGTATGTTAGAGCATGGTTGATGTTTTGAATGTTTGGCATAAATATAGGTAGATGGAATACTTCTAACCCTATAGTATCTTTTGAAGTTTATTTGGTTAAGTTAGTGAATGCTTGTAGGAAACCCCCACTCACTTAAATCCCTAGAGAAGACGAGCCGAGATAACAAGCTATCCCCCCGAACAAAATAGTCACATTTCCCAACAAAGCTCCTGCATTGTCGAGACCTGACTCTCACATGCTTGAAGGTTTGGGGAATCTAATTTCCCTGGACAACCTTTACAGGCAAAGTTGGCTGGTACCCCGGTACCCGGTGACAACTTACATCTATTGGTGGACCTAGTCACAAAGTCACATCAACAAAAACTAGTGCTAGAGTGAGGGGATGAGCTCGTCCCCTTCTGAGGAATTAGATTTCACACCGCCTGAGGGTTCCCCAAGTCATAGTTTTAGGAGTTAATCCTTCAGTGGGATTGGGTTGTTTTCACCAGCAAGATTTGAAAGAGTCCTTAGATCAACTCCTAACCCCAAAAGGTTTGTTGAACTCGAGCCCCCTACTTGAAAGAAATAGACCCTGAAAGCCTAGTCAAATGCCATTGTCTGGGGATGTAGCACATCCCAGAATACCCAAGTCCCCCAGACAACCCCAGGAATTAATGCTCAACCTAACCAAAATCCATCACCCCTGATGGCTACATATTTTGGAAATATCGGGTCCCTGATGGGAACTTTTCTGGGTGCAGCCAATGATCTACCTTTGTACCCAGAGAACATTTGTCCCCAATATGAGCACTTAGACTCATGAACCATAGAAGAGCATCTACAGGCATACAAAGATGCCATGAACTGAAACTGGATCCAACATCAAGATGTTGTGACCCAAATATTCCCTCTGTCCCTAGGACAGACTAAACTAAACTGGTACCTTAACCTTCCCGCCAACTCCATCAACAACTGGCAAGACATGGAGGATGCCTTCCTAGCTGCATTCCACGTGCATGTGGACCCAGCATGGTCCCATAGCTAGTTTATCTCTATTAGGAAGGAACCGAATGAGCCCCTTGCTACATTCAACCACTGGTTTAAACGCTACTTGAATTTGTGCATGGGTCCCTTCATCCCATCCGCAGATGTAACTATCCAAACCTATCTTAACATGATGGACCCCTTCATTGCCACTCTCCTCTGGAGAACTACTCCACCTGATGACCGGGATGCTTTGGCAAAGGTTTACAACTTGACCTTAGATTTTTCCCATGGTCTTAACAAATCCACGGGCAAGATTGGGGAGAACATGCCATTTAACATGATTCTCGGCGGGACTTCTTATGCTGGGGGATATAACCCCAATCAGGCAATAGGTGCCCCCATGATGGCCATGAATCCCCACCATTGCCGATAGACCAGTAGGCATAGTATGTATATCCATCTCAAACCAATACAACACTGAGTCTGGAATGTTTTCCCTAGAGCCAACCGTATCCAATGCAACAACCACAGACAACACTGTCTAGAGTGCCTTCCTTTTAGTCATCCACAGCTGGAGGATTGCCGCCCTCAACTTCGGCGAATGCTGCCTCCTTCCCGGGATACCAACAACAACAACTGTTACACTGTGACATGAATACCCAGTTGACTGTCAAGGTTGAATCCCTCTAGCAAATGTTATCTACACTGACTATGGACATGGGTCAGCTAAAGGTGGGGTCCTTTGCACCCCACAACAATTCCCAGAGAGGGAATATTTTTTTTGGACAATGAAACAACAATGTCAGAGGAAGAAATTACAACAATGGGCCTTAGCCCAATCAACAACAATCAAACAAAAATCATGGTACCAGAGGTCCTCCTCCAAACCAAAATACCAATCAGGGTAGCACTGGACCTTCTTATTTCACACCAGTCACAGACTTCCAACTTATGACCAACTAGTGTAGATTGCATGACACAGGCTCTCACAATGAGGTCATCATGATTGCACGATGCTGGATAAGGTCATCATGATTTCCCAGCTGGACAGACAAAAATATTATGATCCTACTCCCCTAGAGCCTCCTATACAAGAGCCCACCCATGGTGCATTCCCCTGTGAGACCATCTTCTTTGGAACAGGCAGAGAAGATGAGGAAGAACCTGAACTACAGGGGTTCTTTGATGAATCTATTCTGGCCTTTAAGGCCAATGCCTTCACCAACCCATGGACTCCCTACAACACTTAGAATTAGGATGGTAAAGGACCAGTTTACACGCCTACACCTCCCAAAGATACTCCTCCCCGGGACAACATGACTAATCGGTTTTTCCCTCCAAAAGGCTCTGGCTCTAACCAAGCTAAGGACCCGGTCAAGGGAAGCCACCAATTCCCAAGAGGAAGATTTGACATTATGAAGGTGTTAGAACAAACCACCACCTCCATGACCTTGATGGAGGTTTTGCTAAACTGGCCCGAGAAGAAGAAGTCTCTTCTAAATCTCTTGGAAAACCTGGAAGTTGTCAGTCTCCCACCCAAGATCGTCTCTTTTGATGATGCCAACGTGACTTTCTTCAGGGGTAAAACTAAGGATCATCCCTTTCTACTAGGCTTGGACATAGAAGGGAATAATATACACAATTTCCTGGTAGATTCTAGTGCTTCGGGCAACATCATGCCTTTATCCATATGCCAGAAGCTCAAATTATGACCCACCTCGTCTAATGGTGCAGTAATCCAGCTGGATAAAACTATTGTAACAATGGTGGGTGAACTAAAAAATATCTAGATTTAATTTATCCAGGACCCCAGGATAGCCAGCATAATCAACATCCAAGTGGTGGACATCCTAGAGACTTATGGGATGTTACTAAGCCAGAATTGGTCCAAGTCCCTGAACAGATACTTCTCAACTGACTTTTCCCACTTATGGCTCCCCTAGGAGGGAGAATCTAACCAGATCTGGGTTGAAAGTGAGCCTTAGATGAAATAGGCCCTCACCAAATTCAGGAGGGTAAATGAAGTCCTCTTCTCTGAGACTTCCCCTAGGGTGTACCAACCCCTCGAGATCTTAACATTCAATTTCACTCTCGAGGAGGACCCCATAGTTTTGCAGAGAACCCAGGACCTAGAAGAAAAATTGAGCATCGAGGTTAAATCTCAGGGTGCCATAGTGACCCCCACCACACTCTTGTCTGGCACTTGGTGCTGGGTGCATTACCAAAAACATTCAGAGCTAGAGTGTGAGCCTTGCCTTACCACTTCTACTCGGTACATCAATGCCCTATATAGCTGATTCCCCAAAACCCAGTACTGCCACTAGTAGCACCACTTTGGTGTTGTTCATCCAGGGGTCCCAACCATAAATCTCTTTGGAGACAAGCCTCACCTGCATACTATCCATGCCAAAGGAAGCCCCTCCCAACCTTCCTAAAAACAATCCAAAGAGCACTCCATCTTCCTAGCCCCAGAAAACAAATGATGACTTGTGGACCCTTAAGTTCAACGGGTCCCAATCCAAACAAGGTTGTGGGGTCAGAGTGGAGTTGATCAACCCACAGAGGAAATCCTTCCTTGCATCTTATAGGCTGCAATTCAACTACATGAATAACATCATAGAGTACAAGGCTTTGGTCCTCAGGATCCTATTTGCACTAAGGAAAGGAATCCCTCACCTCCAGGCCCTAGTTGATTCTGAGTTGATTGTTAAACAAGTCCAAAGTCAATACACCTGCCACGATAAAATATTAGCCACATACCGCAATTGAGCATGGAGCCTTATTGAAGATTTTTATGCCTTTGGCATTGATCTTATTCCCTAGAGACAGAATTATGTCCTGGATGCCCTTGTTGTTTCTGCTAGCATGCTTGAGCCTATGGCTAGTTCTCAACTCTGGAAATTCTTTGTTGAGATGATCCCCACCCCATCCATCCTAGACAATGTCACCCATTTTCAGGTCTTCAAGGATGATTAACATACCTTGGCCTTCATGTCCAATGTTGGTGTTTTCGAGGACCAGATAGTGGAGGAGAGAGATCATAATGATACTGGACAGGGTGATGAAGATGATGAGATCATGGACCTACCAACCAACACCATCCCTAAGGGGATGGTCACACTTGAGTGAATCTTCAACTCGGACCCACGAGGCCAAGAAAAGATATCATCCTCCTCTGAGGGAGGAAAATTTGAGAAAGTGAACATCAGCCAACCCAGTGAAGAGAAAATGATACACATTGGTACCTCCTGCTCCCCTGAGGAAAAGGAGAAGATTATCGTAGTTCTCCAAGAGTATATTGACGTAATCGCATGGGGGTATGAGTTTTTGAAAATCTATGATACATAGATATTATGACTCATACTATCCCACTCAAACCTGATGCTAAGCCTTTCTAGAAAAAGTAATGACCGGTCAACCCACTGATCGAGCCTCTGATTTATTAGGAGGCTCAAAAATACTGTCAGCTTGGATAATCTTTCCAATCTGGCATACTATGTGGGTTGCCAACCTAATCCCTGTGAGGAAGAAAAGTGGTGAGATTCGCCTTTGTGTGGATTTCCAAAATTTGAACAAAGCCTCCAAGAAAGATAATCACCCTCTCCCCTTGCTGGATGAGGTATTGCAAATTATGAATGGATCCCAAATGATGTCTTTCTTGGATGGGTACTCTGGGTATAACCAAGTCATGGTTAATATGAGGATAGAGATAAAATGGCATTTACCACTAAGTGGAGAAAGTTTTCCTACCAAAGGAAGCCCTTTGGCCTGATCAATGCAGGGGCCACATTTCAAAAGGCTATGGAAATTATGTTCAAGGGCCTTGTGAACTGGTGTATAATCATCTACATGGATGATTTGACCATCTTTTCCTAGGACATGTGTGATCATTCCACCCACCTTGCCCAGATTTGTGAGAGATGTCACTGGTACGAAATATCCTTCAATCCTAAGAAATTCACATTTGGGGTCACTAAAGGGAAATTTATCAGGCATATTGTCTCCGAGAAGGGTATATCCATTGAACCTAAGAGAGTTGTAGTGCTGTTAAACCTACAGATGCTTGACAGCAAGAAGGAAATGAGGTCTTTCTTTGGAAAGATCAATTTTGTCTGGCAGTTCATCACTGGATTCACTGAGATCATAAAACCACTCAACAAAATGATGAAAAAAGATACTAAAATTTAGTGGATCCCTGAAGCAAAGCGGGCATTCACCCAGATCAAACAAACAATAATGGAGGCACCAGTTCTAGCTAGTCCGCACTATTCCCTCTCCTTTTACATTTATCCCTTTGCTTTGCCGCATTCTGCCATGGTAGTTTTAACCCAAAAGGTCAAAGGGGAAGAACAAACAATAGCTTTCATGAGCTCCCCCTTTAAGAATGCTGAAGTCTGGTATTCACCTTTGGAGGAACACGCATTTTCTCTCATTCACACCGTGAAGAAATTCTGACATTATATTCTCCGGAGAAAAGTGCATTATATCATCCTAGACCAGGCAGTAAAATATTTTTTGATACAAAGTGAGTTGGGTGAGAGGAGGGGGAAATGGATAGCCATCCTCCAGGAATATGATCTAGAAATGCAACCCATGAAGATAGTCCAAGGCTAGGGACTATGTACAGCGATGGAAGAAGAGACTCCCCAAATCGAATGTCAGACATATATAGTGGAGTCCATCACTCAGGACCCATGGTACACAGACTTGGTGTACTTATTGTTGAATAATAGATGCCCAGAGGGATTACTCCAAAAAAATGTCACGACCTACGATTGAAAAATGTGCACTTCATGATAAAAAATGTGACGCTTTTTCATAAGAACTATGAGGGAGTGTACCTCCAGTGCATTGATATGGTTCAAGCTGCAAGGATAATAGAAGAATTCCATAGGTAGTTTGGAACTAGGCATGGCTCAGCTGATGCCAGTGCTCATCAGATCCTCCAGGATGGATACTATTGGCCCTATATCTTTAAAGATGTCTACTCTCACGTCAAGAAGTGCCATACTTGCCAAACCTTAGCACATCATGAGTGGAACTTGGCTATGCCTTTATAGCCGGTCTTCAAAGCTAGACCTTTTGCCCAATGGGCACTTGACTTTATCAGAGAAATCAACCCCAACTCATCCACCAACCACTGGTATATTCTCACTGCTACTGATTGTTGCACCCTGTGGTCTAAAGAAATACCTTGTAAGAACAACATGACAGATGTAGTCATAAAATTCTTGGAAGAAAACATCGTCACAAGATTTAGAATGCCCTTTGCTATAGTATGTGACAATGGTCCAGTGTTTTCTTTAGCATAATTACTTGAATGGACCTATGACAGGAAGATCACTCTGAATTTCTCCAGCAACTATTACCCCAAGGGAATGGTGTGGCTGAATCAACCAACAAAAAATTTCTTAAAGTGATCAAACATCTATTAGAACCGAATCCCCAAGACTGGCACCAAAAGCTGAGATTTTCCCTCTAGGAAGATCGTATTCAAATTAAAGTAGCTCTGGAGACATCCCCATTCCATTTGGTTTACGGCCAGAACCCAGTATTCCCCATTAACTTGTGAATCCCAGTTTTACAGTTCATGCAGGAATTTAGTATCCAGAACAACATTGTGGATGTTCAGCTCCTAAATCTAGTGCGAATGGAAGAACAAAGAGACGCAGCCCTTGAACATTTTGTATGTCACCAAGAAATAGTGAAATGATGGTTTGACCGAAGATCCTAGTATAAAGCCTTTCAGATTTTGGATTTGGTCCTCTTGTGGGATAAGGCTTGGGAAAAGAAAGGAAAGCACACCAAATTCTAATAGCTCTGGCTCAGACCATACTTGATAGCTAAGATCTGTAGGGAAAATACTTATCACCTTAGTACCATGACCGGAGAGGCCATTCCATTGCCCGTTAATGGACAATTTCTCAAGTATTATTTTGAATGAGGTAAGTTTGTCTAGAATTGTACTATATGTAAATCTTCTCGCTTGTAAATATTCCCTCTTGGTGCTCCATTTGGGGTGCCTTGTCTTGTAAATAGTTTTGTTGGCTGTCCTTCTGGACTGCCCCTTTTCTTTTTTCATTTTTTTTTTTGGCTTCGTTCTTTATTTTCTTGGTCTCTAGTGTTTTTCTCCCCCTTTTTGTAGACTGGTATGCTTTTATAACATCTAGTCTCTGGAATGGTACCTTTCACAATTTTAGTGAATTTGGAATCTATTGTTAGCATAGTGGAATTGGTTCGCACTCTAGAGTTATTCTGTAAGTTTGGTAACAAGCTATGAGTAATCTTCATCGGATTCATCCCTAGAAGTCTGGAAATTAGTTAAATCAAAATCAAAGGGAACAAGTAATCAGACACACTGAGAGTAGATTGGTCGCACTAGTTTGTTGGCCCAAGTCTGAAAAACATTTAAATTCTTTTCAGGTCCAGAGTTTTCCTCCCCTATATAGTAATTTGCAATGGATGGAAAGGTGAAAGAAGTATTGCCATTAAAATTAGCTAAGCTTAAGGTTGACGGTGAAAGGAGTACCGCCTTCCCATCTAAGAAAAGAAAGAATTAAAAAGAACTAGAGAATGGGGGAAATTTTGGTATTTGGGGGAAACAAGCAAATTCGATGACTTTGGTTTGATATATTTAGTGTCTCTTCTCTACTTCTCCCAGAGGTCATTGACTTGATTTTATTTCAAAGAACACACTCCGTGATTGACGAAAGACCAAGGATTAAATCATGTATGGGCTAGATTTTCTTAGAACATCACACTTTGCAAGCAAGATGCTCCAAATAATGATTGATTCTGGTTTTGCTAACCAGAGATTCTATAGTTCTCAAATGCACTAAGGCATTTGTCCAAGATAGTTTTCATTTTTTATGTCCTGCATACCTGTCCCTACATTTTGTGTGTAAAATGTTGGGTCCCCTCTTTTCGCTTTGGCTCTTGCCTTGTTTTTTTTATTTTCTTTGTTTTCTTCTCCAGGATTTTCCTCCCATGAGGTTTGTTTTCTTTCTATTTCATCTTTCGTGCCTCCGGAACCCAGTCCCAGAGTTTGTTGTTCTTTCTAGAGCTGGATTATGGACTCCAGGATTCTCCGCCATAATGTCTTCTTCTCACGAGAAGGTATGGTTGCATGGAATCCTCAGGCCCAAAGTCTAGAGGTTTGCCTAGTCTTGAGTTTAAGGAGAAGAGGGTAACTTTTTTTTACCTTAAGAGTATAAATGGAAATTACCTAACACTTTCACAGTCACCACAATTAAAAATACTTAGAGCATTCAGAGCGATTCTTAGGTGATTAAACTGCAATTAGGCTGCGAGTTGTTTTGTGTTTAGTGGTCGATTATCGGTTGATTTGAGGTGTTTTTTCATGATCATTTGAGGGTAGGAATTGTTGTAGGAGCACTCCTGGTGTGCCTCTCCCTTGCTATTCTTTGGATTTCCAAGTAGGCTCTCAGCTTGTTCTCTAGTTTCTTGTTGTTTCCTTTGTTTTTCTTGTTGCTTCCTTGTTTTTGGTTTCTATTTCATTTGGTTTTGCTGGCTCCCCTTCTGTGCTTTGTGTTTTTTTGGTTTGCCTCCAGTTGGTGGGTTGGCTCTGCTAGAGGGTTGTCCACCATCTGTGCAGTTGTAAATTAATATATATATTGTATATTGCCTTAGGATAGCTCATGTATTTATGTAGATATTGTATAAATCTATAAAAGCTTGTAAATTCTATATATTTAAATGTATTTATGTGTTTTGTCCTTTGGCCCTCTATGAATTTGTGTATATATCTTATGTATATCTCTCTAAATTGACGAGTTTATTGCACTTTATCATTTTTTTTTACTCACCATGTCGAGATTGTCAAGACGAAGTCGCCACAGTTCAAACTCGACACCTCACTGGTTTGAGTCATGGAGACTTTCTCTCTTCTTGGTCTCATCACCTTAATGGCAGGATTAATTCCCCATGAGTGGGCATTCAAACCATGTCCCATCTGGTATTCAATTTACCCCATGTCAGCCCACTTTTCACCATTAATGACTTTATGTCACCTGCCGCGTGACCACGTGCCAACCCACGTCAACTAACTATATTTCCCCTCTGGTCACGTTAGTACAGAAATGGATAGTTTATCCAGACTCCAAGTCCCAAGCAATCCATTGTCCTGTGTTTCCCCTTGTCATTTAGTTTGATCCCCCAGAGTCCTATTCACATCTATTGCAAGTATTCTGGGATTTTTGATGTATGCTAACATTTGCTGGATAGATGCAGGGTGGTGACAATTTCCCCGAGGTTCCTAATATCCTTATATATATATATACCATGTTCTAATGGTTCTCTGGTCTTGTAGGTTGTGGATAAGTTGATCAAGATGTCTGAAGTAATCACCCCTCCTGATAGCTCAGAGCTACCTACCACTTCCCCCCAGGCAATCACAAAAACCAAGGCTGAAAAGTTGTTAGCAAAGCTGCCCCTGACCTCCAAATATCCAAAGGAGGGTGTTCTCATGGGATCCAAGGTGGATTTCAAAGTTCAGGAAATAATAGACACGGAGCCCAGACTTTGGGCTAAAATGCAAGGCTTGATCCAAGCCATTTATAGGTTGAAGGCCACTGGAGACAATTTGGCCACTCAGCTTGCTGCCTCTGGCATCATTAAGGCATAAAAAATTCCTTGTTTAGTATAATAATCAAAGTTAATACTCCAACTAGAAACTTTGTACAACGCACCCACTCAGACTGTTTTTCTTCCAGATCCCTGGCCATTAAGGTATCTAGCAACAATTGTCACCCTGGATGCAACAACTTTCACCTCAAGGCTAGGGATCCCATAGTTCAAGGGATCCATTATCCAAAATTAGGTCCAGACATTACAGAAGTTTGAGGACGCTGCCCTCATCTCACAACAATATCTCAATAGCCACTGGCTAAAGTCCCCAAAGAGGGATTATAGGAGGATGAAGATGGAAATTCCCCACAGGGAGTTCAAAGAGCCCATTCAGGCGGGCATTGTATTCTTGTGCATGATCTTTGGATTGCCCCATGCTCAGGATTTCTTGGCATGGATGTAATAATTTCTATACTATATCACCACTCATAGTCAGACCTTCAACTAGGTGGCTATCATAGCCAATCACGTGGACACACAACTAAAGGGCATCATCCAACATTCCAAGTTTTACATGACATCATACGTGCTATGGGAACTTTCCCAACAAAGATCATCTTTTCCAAGATTGGGAACAATCTATGAACTTGGAAATGGGCTAGGTCAACTGACACCATGGGATCATTATCCCCTAATACAGTGGGAACTCAGCTTCCCAAACTTCTGTCTGGTAAATGATGCTTTCATTTACCACAACATCCTAACACTTACTTAGGATTCTAGGTACTGACTATCGTAGGCGGCGATGAATTTGGTCAGCACCTATGGCCACTATTTTATCAGTTCCAACACCACACCTACATTTAGGTGACTATCTTCTCTAGGAAGCCCCATCTTCTTCCCCAGTATTGCGCGGATAGAATTATTCTTTTAGAGTTCTGCTAGCAGATGATGGATCTGCACACCTTTTTTACATTGAAGAAGGTCATCAATGTCCCATTCCCATTCTCATGCAAGAATTATACATGTAGCCTCACCACAGCAAGAGAGGAAAATAATGAATTGAAAAGCCTGGGACTGGTGAAATTCCACCACGCCAGGAAAAACTATGATCCTCTAGGAAAGATTGCCATAGCACTTCCCCGGGCATCCCCGCCACATGAAGAAGATATTGAAGATTTTTGGGCAGACTGCCAAGATAGTTTTGATCTCCAGGCCCGACAGCATTCACAGATGAGAAAAGGGCTCATGAAGACACTTGACCTTCAGACTTTTCTAAAGGGATTTTTAGATGACGGGCCACTGGAAGACCCAGCATACAAGGAACAAGGACTAGACAAATTAGATCTCCCTCCAGTGGACTGGACAACCCCTAAGGATCTAATAATTGAGGGGGTATGTCATCCTATTATGGAAGAAAGTCACCAATATTTTTCCCGGGTGCATCCCAAGAGCACCCAAAAGAAACCAACGGTCAGAAAGGCCACTCCTTTCGCCGGTGCTGGATCTTCTTCATATTCTGTCGCTGCCAGACCGAGCATGAGAAAATGAAAGGAAAAAGAGGGCACCCCAGCCAAGGTACCTCCCCAAGTTCCCACCCTTTTGATGACACAACTACAACAAAAAATTTATTTGGTAAGGTTGGCTAGCCAGTAGATAAGTACACAAATATCCTCTGGCCTCCTTGTAACTCCAATGGTGTCTGCTTGCTTGATGGGATCCCTATCGTTGGCTGCAATAATGAGTAGATAGACTTTCACCGAGGTAGAATCTACCAACATTTTAGAGATTGGGGCTCCACTGACAAGAAATAGGAAGAAGAGGGTGACCCCTACATCAAGTGCAGCCACCAATCCTGATATGCTAAATGTGCCCCCGGTGGATGTCAGTTCAAACTCTCCTAAACTTGAAAATATTTCTGACTCCTCACCCTCGCATGATGACTTTGATGACACTTTCTCGGTGGAGGAGCTCATGGACCTCCAACAGGGTATAATTCATGTGGTGGAGGAAATTTCCGCTTAAGATAAGGAAGAGGCCCCCGTAGAAAAGGAAATCTCGGAAGAAGAGGATGCATCAGAAAAAGAGGCCCGGGAGAAAGCACAAAAGGGGCCTGAATAGGAAAAGACACCAGTCCAGGGGACCGAAGACACAGGAAGGAAACCCACACAATAGAAGCTGATAATTGGGAAAATCATACCTTTAGGATCAACCGTGTCCCCTTTCATCATGTTCTAGATGCCTTTGGTTACCAGGTCATCAAGTGCCCCATAGCACATTTGGTGAGGTAGTAACTGCAACCGCATTGTTAAACTTTGGCTAGAGACCTCACCCACCTCCAGAGGATGTCTTGATGGAGGAGAATGTTCCAGTAGAGGAGGCCAATGAGACTCAAAAATAGTAGCAGCAGATTGATCAAGAAGTCTTAGACAATGAAAATGTAAGATTAGCTGATGCCGGGAGGGACAAGGAGGTCCCCAAAGATACAAGCAATGTTGAGACCGGAGAAAAGGTTTTGGATATCACAACAGAGGATGCCAGCATGGCAAAAAATACTGAAGGTTCTGGAGAACAAGGAAGAGAACAAGAGAAAGAGAAGGAGAAAGAGCCTGAACATAATGTACATTCTGACAACACACCGCCAGATTCTGAAGGGAATCTCGATGAAAAGGTCTTAATAGAAAAGCCACCCTAGCTTCCCCAATGGCTAGTCAAATCAAGGAAAAGAAAGGCCCCAGCAGTAGCATCAGGTGCTCCACTCTTGTTGGCCAAAATGATGGCCAGAAATGCAGAGGCCCAAAATCCCAAGAAATCATGGATAGTCCATACTCTCTGGACTGGTCCAATAGGAAGCACATTTGCGACTATCGCAACACCCCCACCAGGTGCAGATGTAGTTTCCGTAAGGCCCAAGGACTATAACATAATAGAAGTGGCACTAGGGAGGAGAGACAAGCAAGGTGAACTGGACTTGCTAAGGGAGGCCACAAAAGTAGTAGAGGCCAGATACATCAAGCAAGGCCAGAAGCTAAAGGAGGAAACAGAGACTAATGCCAATCTCCTTGCACTTCTGGCATAACTTACAAAGCCTTTGGCCAAGGTCCACCCTAGAACCCCTTCCTCTAGATTTCTGCTTGCATAGGGTGACATGGATTCTGTACGGATCATGAAGAAGAAGGCACGAGATATAGATGGGTGGGCCACCAAGCAAGTAGCTTCTATGAGACAATTTCTAGCGGCATCCCTCCTGGACCTTTATCAGGTCAATGCTCTTCTCAGCCAGGAAAATGGCTCCACTGTTATATGGGAGAAAGATTTAGCAAAGTATGAAAATTGGAAGGCCAGGTTGGAAGAAATTTGCAACATAGAAGAAGAATCCACCATAGAGGTGGGGATTTTGGGAGATGAATCATATGATTCCCTCCAGGCCGAGTACTCCAGAATTGTCCTTAGGATTGAGGTATGCAAGGAACTAGTTAAGGCCTTAAAAGAAAAGATGACTATGGCCCAATACCCCTTGGGCCTATTTCAAGAATTTGTGGCTGGAGTATTGCAAGTCGATCCCTTCACCACAGTAACATGTACCCCAAAGGACTACATCCTCAACAAGTTTGATGAATGGATGGAGTCCCTGTATCTGCCTGCTAGAGATTTTGACTAGGGCAGGTTATCCAGATTATCCAAGATAATGATCTGGTTGCATGACGCCATCAAAATGGTGGCTGAATTCCAAAACATGGCTGAAGATGTTGAGGAAGCATTGGAGGCTGTTCGCAGTCAGTGGGACAATATGAGAGATATAGATGAAGAAAGCATAAGCAAAGTGTTGTATACTTGGAAAAAATCATAAGGAACAATAAAGTTCTCTAGAGTTCAGAGAATCTCACTAACCATGTATCAGTTGTATTCTTTATTCTTTGAGGTGTAAGCTTCCGGATCTCAGAGTTCCAGATCCCACAATTTTGTATTCTTTAAGTGATTTGTGTCCCGGCCCACAAGGCCAACCGGTCACTTTCAAGGTAGTTGATAAAGGGTGTCAGAAAGTAGGTAACTACAATAAGGCACATCGGATCAAAAAGATGGTTCTAAAAGGTGGTATTCCCAAGGTGTCATTCCAACATAACACCTGGTGCATCAAAGACAGGGTGCCACTTTCCCATTTATGAGGCATGTAGCCTCAATCCTTGGGGGATCAAATTTCTTCTTTTCTCCTCCCGGCTCCCTTCTTGAGGCCGATTCTTCCACTCCTCTTTTCTTGTCTTATTCTTCTAACATGTCAGACCTTTTCCATCTCGAGGTCTTTTGTAATGTGGCACAGGTAGTATCAACCACCGGAAATAGTATTACATTGTTAAGTGTAAAATAAGTTAGGTTAGTTTTAGGTCAAAACTTTTGTATAAATAATAAGTCCGATCTCATTCCAAGGGTCGGAAAAATTGATGATTTTGTAGTCCATAGATAATAGTATTTTTTTTCTTAGTTCTTATTTGTAGAGCTCAACACTCCTTAGTTTTTAGAAGCTTTTAGTAGTTAAATGATCCCCTGGAGCCACCATTGTTGTACACACTAGTGCTTGCTGGAAACTTGTTAATGAAGAAGGAATGATTCTACCAATGACGTTGTTAGCATTCTAATCTCTGAGTTAATGGTATTTTACATTGCATATTCTTTATGTCCCTTACTCTAATATTTTAAGTATATTAATGACCCTCTTTTCCTTGCTATTGATTATATATGAACTGATGGTTCTATATTTCTTCAGTATTTAGTGTAGTATGTTAGAGCATGGTTGATGTTTTGAATGTTTGGTGTAACTATAGGTAGATGGAATACTTCTAACCCTGTAGTATATTTTGAAGTTTATTTGGTTAAGTTAGTGAATGCTTAAAGGAAACCCCCACTCACTTAAATCCCTGAAGAAGACGAGCCAAGATAACTAGTTATCTCCCCAAAAAAAATAGTCACATTTCCCAATCAAGCTTCCGCATTATCGAGACTTGACTCTCATGTGCTTGAAGGCCCAGGGAATCTCATTTCCCCAAACAAAATTTAAAGGAGAAGTTGGATGGTACCCTAGTACCTGGTGACAACTTACATCTGTTGGCGGACCCGGTCACAAAATCCCATCAACAGGGCCGGCCGGGGGAAGTCAACTTTACCTATGGGGATAGGTTGACATCACTAAGGTGTTAGAGAACACCACCACCTCCATGACCTTGATGGAGGTTTTTCTAAATTTCTCTGAGTAGAAGAGGTCCCTTTTGAAGCTCTTGGGAAATCCAAAAGCCCTCATTTGTCCACCAAAGACTGTCACATTTGACGATGCCAACTCATCCGTCTTCTGGGGAAACACAGAGGATCCTCCCTTCCTACCAGGCCTAAACATTCAAGGGAAGAACCTATACAAATGCCTTGAAGATTATGGTGCTTCAGGAAATGTCATGCCCTTATCCATATTCCAGAAGCTCAGACTCACTCCCACTCCCTCCAAAGGTGCAATAGTCCAATTGGACAAAACTACTGTGAAAATGGTGGGTGAGCTAAAAAACATCTAGATTCAGCTCATCCAAGACCCCTGAATATCGAGCATAATAGACATCCAAGTGGTGGACATCCCGGAAACCTATGGGATGTTGTTAAGTCAAAATTGGTCTAACACCCTCAATGGGTTTTTTTCTACATACTTCTCCCACTTGTGGCTCCCTTGGAAGGGGAAATCAATTCAAATTTAGGTGGAGAGTGAACCCATAATGAAGCAGGCCCTCACCAAAGTTGGGAGGGTAAATGAAGTCCTTTTCTCTGAATCTTCACCTGGGGTGTACAGACCATAGGAAATCTTGACCTTTGATTGCCTCCCTGGGGAGGATCCATAGTCTCTTAGAGAACTCAAGACTTGGATGAGAAACTGAGGGGTCAGGTAAACTCACAAGGTAACACAGAAACTCCAGCCACTGTCTTGTCCAACACTTATTGCTGGGTACACTACTAGAAACATTTTGAACTAGAATGTGAGCCTTTTATTTCCACTTCTACTTGCCATATCAACACCCTTCTAGAGAAAGAACATAAAGTTGGTTCACCTGGACCAAGTAACCCATCCAACGGTATGCCTATGGTGCCACTCATCCGGGAACCCAAACCAGAAGCTTCTCTAAAGGAAAAACTCACGCGGTCACCATTAAAGCTAGAGGATTCACCTCCCAACTCTCCCAAAATCAATTGAAACACCACTTCACCTTCCCATCCCCAGAAAAAAAACAATGACTTATGGATCCTAAAGTTTGACAGATCTCAGTCTAAACAAGGCTGCAGGGCTAGAGTGGAATTGATCAATCCATGGGGGAAATCCTTCTTCATGTCCTATAGGTTGCATTTTAACTACACCAATAATGTCATGAAGTATAAGGCCTTGGTCCTCAAACTCCTTTTTGCATTAAGAAAAGGGATCACTCACCTTTGGGCAATGGGTGATTCAGAGTTGATTGCAAAGCAGGTCTGAAGCCAATACATGTGTCATGAAAATTTTTTGGTTGCATACCGCAACCAGGCATGGAGCCTAATTGAAGACTTTGATGATTTTGGCATCAAGATTATTCCCTAGAAATGTAACTATGTTCTGAATTCCCTTGTGTCTGCCAGCACCCTCGAGCTGATGGCTGGCTCCCAACACCAAAAATTCTCTGTTTAGATGGTCCCCACCCCATCCATCCTAGATAATATCACTCACTTTCAAGTTTTTGAAGATGACCAACATATTGTGGCCTTCATGGCTAATGTTGGTGTCTTCAAGGATCAGATAGTGGAAGAAATGGATCATGACGATACTAGGCAGGGTGAAGAAGATGATGGGATTATCAACCTACCCACCAATACCATCCCTAAGGGGATAGTAGCTCTTGAATGTATCTTTGATTTGGAGCCCCAGGGCCAAGATAAAATATCATCCTCCTCTAAGGGAGGAAAATTCAAAAAGTCAACATTGGCAAGGCCGATAAAGACAAATTTGTTCACATTGGTACCTCTTGCTCCCCAGAAGAGAAGGAGAAGATTATCATGGTTCTATGATAATATATTAACATTATTTTCTGGGGGTATGAGGATCTTAAAACCTATGAAACATCCATCATGACTCATACTATCCCACTAAAACCAGATGCCAAACCCTTCTGGAAAAAGAAGAGGCCGGTAAACCCATTGATCAAACCTCTAATCCATTAGGAGGTCTAGAAATGACTATCAGCCTATATTATCTTTCCTATCTGGCACACAATATGGGTTGCCAACCTAGTCCCCATGCGAAAAAAGAATGGAGAGATCCTCTTGTATGTGAATTTTCGCAATTTAAACAAGGCATCCAAGAAGGGCAATCACCCTCTCCCTTCACTAGATGAGGTATTACAAATTGTCAATGGTTCCCAAATGATGTCCTTTTTGGATGGGTACTCTGGATATAACCAAGTTATGGTTAAATTTGAGGATAGAGATAAAACAACGTTCACCACCAAGTGGGGAAAGTTTTCATATCATAGAATGCCCTTTGGCCTCATTAACGTGGGGGCCACATTTCAAAAGGCTATGGACATTGTGTTCGAGGGCCCAGTTAACAAATTCATAATCATCTATATGGATGATTTAATAGGCTTTTCTCGGGACAGGCGTATCATTCCACCCACCTTGCCCATATTTTTGAGGGATGTTTCTGGTATGGTATCTCCCTCAACCCTAAGAAATGCATATTCGGGGTCACTGAAGGGAAGCTTCTTGGGCATATAGTCTCTGAGAAGGGGATATCTATTGACCCTAAGAGAGTTGAAGCACTGCTGAATTTACAAATTCCCGACAGTAAAAAATAAATGAGATCTTTCTTCAGAAGGATAAACTTTGTCCGAAAGTTCATAACTAGATTCATTGAGATAGCTAAGCCACTCAATGAAATGATGAAGAAAGATACCAAGATCGAGTGGAGCCCCGAAGCGAAGTGAGTATTTTCCTAGATCAAGTAAACCATAGTGGAGGCACCAGTCCTGGCAAGTCTGGTCTATTCCCTCCCATTCCATATATACTCCTTCGCTTCATTGCATTCTACAGTGGTAGTCCTAACCCAAAAAGTTGAAGGGAAGAATGACCCATTTCTTCTGTGAGCTCCCCCTTCAAGAAGGTCAAAGTTTGATATTCACCTTTGGAAAAACAAGCTTTTTCTCTAGTCTGGGCTGTGAAGAAATTTTGGCACTATATTCTCAGGAGCAAAGTGCATGCTATCATTCCCAACCAAGCAGTTAAATCTTTACTATTGTAGAGTGAATTGGGAAAATGCCAGGGGAAATGGATGGCCATCATCCAAGAGTATGATCTAGAAATACAACCAAAGAAGATACTCTGAGTCCAAGGACTATGTAGAGCGATGACAGAAGTAACTCCAAGTGTTGAATGCCAAACTTATATGGTAGATTCTGTCACTCAGGATCCGTGGTATACCAATTTGGTGTACCTATTGATCAATAACATATTCCTAGAGGGGCTTCCCCCAAACAAATGTCGCACCCTGTGACTGAAAAGCGCACATTTCATGATAAAAAATGGAACGCTTTTTTGTAGGAACTACGAGGGAGTTTACCTCTGATGCATAGATAGAGACCAAGCTGCCAAAACAATAAAAGAATTAAATGGGAAGTTTGGAACTGGACATGGCTTAGTTGATGCCATCGCCCACTAGATTCTTCAGGCTAGATACTATTGGCCCTTCATCTTCAAAGATGTCTACACTCATGTAAGCAAGTGCCACACTTGTCAAACTATAGCCCATCGTGAGCAAAACCCGACCATGCCTTTGTAGCCAGTCTTTGAAGTTGAACCCTTCACCCAATGGGCATTCAATTTTATCAGGAAAATCAACCCCAACTTATCTTCCAGCCACCAGTATATTTTGACTATGACTGATTACTGCACCTGGTGGTATGAGGCGATTCCATGCAAGAACAACATAGCAGATGTAGTTATCAAATTCTTGGAAGAAAACATAGTCACCAGATTTAGAATGCCCTTCATTATAGTGTGTGACAATGGTTTGACATTTTCTTTGACACAGTTATTAGAATGGATCTATGAGAGGAAGATCACCTTGAAGTTCTCTAGAAAATACTATCCCTAGGGTAATGGTGTGGTTGAATCTGGTTTGTGGCTAGAATTCTGTGTTCCCTATCAAGTTACAAATCCTGGACTTACAGTTTATGTAGGAATTCAACAATCAGGATAACATTATGGAGGTTTGACTCTTGAACTTCGTGAGAATGGAGGAACAACGAGATGCAACACTGGAATATTTTGTGCATTACCATGTAGTATTTAAGTGATGGTTTGACCGGAGATCCCAATATAAAGCCTTTCAGGTTTCAAGCATGGTCCTTCTATGGGACAAGGCCCGGGAGAAGAAAGGGAAGAACACCAAGTTTCAAAGGCTCTAGCTCAGACCATATCTGATTTCTAAGATCTACGAGGAAAATACTTATCACCTAAATACTATGACCGGAGAAGCCATCCCATTACCTATCAATGGACAGTTTCTTAAGCACTACTTTGAATGAGGCGGGTGGTAAGTTTTCTCAAATTTGTATCATATGTAAAGGTTTTCCTGCTTGTAAATATATTTTCTTGGTGCTCCTTGGGAGTGCCTTGTCCTTGTAAAGAGTTGCCTGCAGTCCTCTGGGGCTATCTTCTTTCCTTTTTTCTTTTTGTCTTTGGTTTTCTCTTTTGCTTTGCATCTTGTTTTTCGAGTTCCCGGCATGCTGCCCTTTTTTTTTAGATAGGTATGCTTCGCATGACATCTAGTCCCTGGAATGGTACCTTTTGCATTTTGGTTAGTCCAAATCTATTGTTACCATGGTGGAACTTGTCCGCACTTCAGAGTTATTTTGTATGTATGGTAAAAGGGTATGGGTAATCCTCATCAATTCATATCTGGACAGTCTTGACATCGGTTAAAAGAAAATCTAAGAAGTAAGTAATCGCCTAGTCCTTGAGAGAAGATCAGTTGCACTAATTGTGGGCCAAGTCTGAAAATCATAAAAAATATCCCAAGTTCAGAACATCTCTCCTATTCAAAATATTAAAATGGATGGCAAGGTGAAAGAAGTATCACCATAAAAATTAGCTAAGCTTAAGGTTCACGGTGAAATAAGTACCGCCTTCCCCATCCTCAAAAGAAAAGAAAAGAGAAAGAACTGAAGAATAGAGAATTTTGGCATCTGGGAGATCACGCAAGATATAATTATTTTGGTTCAATATATTCAATGCCTCCTCTTTGTTTCTCCCAGAAGTCATCGGCTTGATTTTCTCTCAAAGCACACACTTCATAGCTGACGAAAGACCGAAGGATTGAATCATTGATGAGCAGGATTTACTCAGACACCTCACACCTTGTGAGAAGAATACTCTAGGTAAAAGTGAGTTCCAATTTTTCTAACCAGAGATCTCGTAGTTCCCAAATGTGCTAAGCCATTCATCCTAGTTTCCATTTGTTATGCCCTACATACCCGTCACTACATTTTGTGGGCAAAATGTTAGGTCCCCCTTTTT
This sequence comes from Thuja plicata, assembly GCA_018584345.1. Classification (NCBI taxonomy): domain Eukaryota; kingdom Viridiplantae; phylum Streptophyta; class Pinopsida; order Cupressales; family Cupressaceae; genus Thuja; species Thuja plicata. The sequence continues at coordinate 2,218,053 of MU223230.1, read as the reverse complement.
GTTTTTGCCTTGTTCCTTTCTTTCCTTTTGTTTTCCTCCAGGATTTTCTTCTGCGAGGTCATTTTTTAAATTTCTTATTGCTTTCTCTTCCTCCAAGAGCTAGTCTTGGAGTGTTTTTTTTCTTTGTGTCAGCCGGATTCTAGACTCTGGGATTCTCTATCACTACTTCCTCTTTTTGTTAGAGGGTATGGCCGCATGGGATCCCCGGGCATGGAGTTTGGAGTTTTACCTTTTCTTGGGATTTTTGGAAGGAAGTGATATGTTTATACCCTAAAGGTATAAATAGACTTTCACCACTCATTGTTACATTCACCGTGAACAAATTACCCTAGAGCGATTCAAAGTGATTAGAGTGATTTTAATAGCAGCTAAGTGCGACTAGTTCCCAAGCTTAAACAAAGCCTGATAGTGACTAGAAGTTGTACGTTCATGGTGATTCAAATCTATTCTATTACAAAGCACCTCCCATGATCATCCTCCCACATCCCTCATTTCTAAGGTAGGCCCTTTTGGTTCCTCTTCATTGCTTTTTGGTTTCATTTTGGGTTTTCCCACATTTTTTCTTTTTGTCTCCGTTTCTCGTTCCATCCTTTATTGTCACCTCCTGTTGGCGGGATGGATCTACCAAAGGGTTGTCTGCCCCTTGTGTAATTGTTAAACTATGTATTTCTTGTATATTCTATAAATTTTATAAATTGTTGTTAGTTTAGCTTTAAATAAGTCCATTCCTGGGTCAACCTATAAATTGTTCTTTGACCTTCTGTATATAAGTATTTGTGGTCTATGTTTGCATGTAAAATTTGTACATTTATATATATTTCCCCCCTGTCTGGTGGTGAGCTCATCGTGCCCCTCTATGTGTTAGAAAAATGTCAAGCTCGCCAACATGGTGCTTGCAAATTCAAACTCAACACCTCGCTTGGTAAAGTTTGTAGGTTTTCTCTCTCCTCTGTCACACCGCTTTAATGGCAGGTTTAATTCCCCACACACTAGTGTTCAAAACAGGCCCAAGTGGCATTAAATCCCATGCATGTTAGGAAAATTATCACCTTCAATTCCATTACTCATTTTATTGCATGATCACATGATGCCCCGTGTCAGCCTAGTATGGCTAATTGTCAGTCATGTCAATAACAGTTAGTTTTCTAGACTCCAGGTCCCTCGTTCCCCTTTGATCTTCACTTCATTCACCGCATGAGCTAGAATCCCTAGAACCCCCGAACATTGATCAAATTCCAAGAAAATAATTTCATTTAATATATATATTTTTGGGGTTTGATGTAAACTAAAACCTTTTCAGGAATAGGTGCGAGGCGGTGATGAAATCTCTAGAATTCATAATTATATTATGTTTTATCTATATTAACAGTTGTCTGATCTTGTAGGTTGCTGATAAAGTCATAGATTCACCATGTCTGAAGCATCTTCTCCACCTGAGAGCCTGGAACTCCCTACCACTTCAACCAGGGTGACCACCAAGACCAAGGCTGAGAAGGCCTTAGAAAATCTTCCACTGACTACAAAATATCTGAAGGAAGAAGTTATTCTGGGATCTAAGGTAGATTCCAAGTTACAAATGATCATTGATACAAGTGTCAGAGAATGGGCCGAACTACAGGCCTTGGTAAAAATGATGTTCATTCAGCACACTGCTAGAGATCATATGGCACTAAATGTGGCAGCCTCTAGAATTCTCAAAGACACTTTCTTCCCTTGCTCAATGCAGGCTCTAGAGCTTATCCTCACATTGGGGGAATACTACAATACAACTGTCCAGGCTGTCATGCTTACCGCTCCTCTTCCCTTGGGCTACCTAATGCCCTTAGTGTCTCTAGATGCTGCAAAATTTTCTTTGGGGACAGGGATCCCCCAATTCGCCAATGCTACTGTTATCACCTAGGCCTTGGCATTGCATGAGTTTGAAAATCTTCCACAAATGGCCTGAAAATACCTCAACTCCAACTGGCTCAAGACCCTAAGAAAAGATTATAGAAAGATGAAGTTGGAGATCCCCCACTCAGAATTTAAGGAAAGCATACATATGAGGATCATCTCTTTGTGTAGGGTCTTTGGAGAATCCCATGCCCATGAATTTTTGGCATGGATGTACTACTTCCTATTCGGGATCACCTCTGGCAAATAGAATTTTTATTAAGCCACTATCATTGCTAATCATGTGGACGCCCAGATTTTCAAGGTCACCCAGACCTCTAAGTTCTACATGACTTCATATGTCTTGTGGGTACTGGCATAGAAATGACCCATAACTTAGGGTTTACTCACTATCAGCATCCTTGGGACCGGCCTGGGCCAAAATGTTGTGTGGGACCATTTCTCACAAATTCAATGGGAGGCCAGTTTCCCTAGTTTTTGCAGAGTAAACAATGCCTTCATTTACTATAACATTCTTACATCCACTCAGGATGCCGGATAGTGGCTTTCAAAGGAGGCAATGACTCTGGTCAGAACCTATGGCCATTACTTCATCTAGTTTCAACAACACTCTTACATTTGGGTGACCAAATTCTCCAAAAATCCCTACTTATTGCCCAAGCATTGTGGGGATAGAATCATTCTTTTGGAATTTTGTAGGAAGATCCTTGAGCTTCATGCACTCTTTGTATTGAAGAAGGTCACCAATATTCCTTTCTTGATCACTTGTGGGAACTACACTTACAACCTTGTAGTGGTGAAAGAAGCCAAAGGTAAATTAAAATGTTGAGGGCTGGCAGAGTTTTACTTAGAGTGGAAGAATTTTGATCTGTTGGATAAGATAGCATTGGCATTTCCCTAGGAATCATACCCCCACAAGCCTTACATGAAGGACTTTTGGGTAGACTACCAAGATGATTTCAAAGTCTGGAATTGACATTTTGTCAGAATGACACAAGGTATGTTGAAACATCTTAAGCTTCAGACCTTTCCTAAGGAATTTTCAAACACTAGGTCCACAAAAGACCTGTAGTACAAGGCTAAGGGAGTGGACAAGATGGCTCTCCCTCTAGTCGATTGGGAAACCCCATAAAGCCCAACAATTAAGAAAATACCAATGATGTGATAGAAAGCAGTCATGCTTATTTTTCAAAGGTGTGTCCAAAGACCACCCGAAGAGTTGGCCCATTTTTGCAGGGATCCACTTCCTGATCTAGAACCTCTGGGCAAGGTGGAGATAAAGGAAAAAGAAAATTTGATACCCCAGCTTGGATTCCATCCACAGTTTCAATTCTCATTACGGAATAGGTGCACCTTCAGTTGGCGGCGTCCCACCAGATGAAGGAAGAAATAATCACCCAGCTTGGCATCTCAGTTACTCTGGAAGATCTTTCCCTCCCTTTCAGCTCCCCCTCACTTGCAGAACTTATGGTCTAGAAAGCAGGGATGGGAGTGAAGGATGAACATGAAGCCATTTTGGATGTCAGACCCCCATTGGTGACAAGGAGGAAGAATAAAAGAACAAATATCCCTCCACCAAGGGAAGACACAAATCTTGGGATGCCTAACATCCCCAGGTGGAGATTATCATGGACTCCCTTGAGCTAGTTAATTCCCCAGAGACCTCTCCTCCACATGATGATTTTGAAGACATCTTCGAGACTGATGAACTTGTGAATTTACAAGGAGATATAGGGAAGGCGGTGGAAGAGATCACCATGCAGGAAGAAGCAACAATCCCAACTGAGGGGGAGATATCAAAGAAAGTAGTCACCATAGAAAAAGAGGTCTGGGTGGAAAAGGAAAAAAAAGAAAGAATAGGTGGACATCCTTGATGTCCAAGAGATACAAATACCATAGACCAAAATAGGAGAATAGAGGCAAGTACAAGATGAGAAACTAACTTCAGGTGAGGGAACCAGAACTTCAGGAATACCATATCCTCAATCGTCATGCTCCACACAACTCTGCCCACCTAGGGTAGTGCAAAATTTGGCAAGGTGATCCTTGTAAAACTACATTCAGATCCAGTTCAGACACCTCCACCACCTCTGGAAGAAACACCAATAGAGGAGAATGTCTCGGCCGAAGATGCTGGAGAACACCAGCAACAATAGTAAAATGAGGGGGAGAACCTTAGAGATATGGATCTTGATTCCGCTAATGCTACTAAGGACAGGAGTACTAAGGCCATAAATGTTGATACCACTAAGGTGGATAGTGTAGGTGATCCCGAGAACAAAGAGAAAGAGTCCAAAGAGACTATAAATACCAGGATGAATAGTAGAACCTTGGAGGAGACACAAATGATCAGACCATCACAACAAGACCGTCCCCACCACCATAATGGTTGGTGGAATCAAAGAAGAGAAAGGCCCTAGCAGAAACAAAATCCCATCTCTCCTTGGCCAAGATGATGGCCCGAAGTCAAGGCATACCCAAGCCGAAGAAGGCCCAGACACTCCATTCCATTCGGAATGGTCTAGGCAGAGATACGGTCATGGTAATTGTGACACCTCCCCTAGACAAAGAGGAAGTAGCGGTAAGTGCCACTAAATATATAGTCATAGAGGTACCTCTAGGGAAGAGGGACAAGTAGGGTGAATTGGACCTGCTAAAAGAGGCTAGCCCAACAATTGAGGCCCGCTATGATAAGCAAGCCCAAAGGCTGAAAGAGAAAAAGTAAAAGAATATAAATCTCCTTGGGATTTTGACAGAGCTAACACGGCCACTGACTAGAATCCATCCAGAAGCTTCTACATCCAGAACACCGCTCCCACAAGGTGACATGGATGTGCTAAGGAACATGAAGAAGAAAGCGTAGACAGTGGATGACTAGGTGGTCAAACAGGTAGTAAATGTCTGACATTTCCTAACAACACTCCTAGACTTGTATACGGCTGATAACATCTTGCACCAGGTTAAAGGTGCCATTTCTCTATGGGAGGGAGAAATAGAAAATTATGAGGCATGGATGAGTGAGCTAGGAGAGCTCAATAATCTTGAAGAGGAACCCATCATGGAGATGAGAATTTTGGGGGAGGAGTCTTTTGATTTTATCCATGTCCAACACTCCATACTTGATCTCAAATTGGAGATTAGCAAGCAACTAGTAGCAGCCCTGAAGGATAAAGTCCTGGAGGTAGAGTATTCTTTGAATTTGCATTAGGCTTTTGTTACAAGGGTTTCGAGAGTTGATCCCTTTAGTATAGATACATGTACTCTGGTGGATTATGTTGTGGGGAAGTTTGAAAAATTAATGGAGTTATGGTACCAGTCCCTAGAAGAATTTGACGGAGCGAAAATGTCACGTTTATCCCACATGAAGCTCCAGGCCCATGATGCAACAAAGATGGCCATAGAATTTAAGGAAACACCCTAGATTGGGTGAACAATTGGAGGTGACCAAGTTCCACTGGAAGTGCATCAAGGACATTGATGAAGAGGGAATTCCCTAGCTTTTAGAAGCATTTAAAACATACAAGGCACAATAAGGTTCTCCAGACTCTAGAGATTTTCACTAGTAGGGTGTAATTTTTTGCAGATTCTTTATTCTTTGAGTGTAATCTTTGAGACTAGGATTGCAGATCCTAAATTTTACATTCTTTCATAGTGACCCATGTCATTCCCTGGAGCTGACCGATCATTTTCAAGCAGTTAATAAGGGGTCAGCAGGTAGGTGATCCCGATAGGGAATGTCAGACGGAGGGATGGCTCTGACAGGTGATTCTCCCAAGGCATCACTCCCACATTTACTACCTGGTACATCAAAGAAAGTGAGTTGCATTCATCATTTATGAGGCATGTAGCCTTGGATACTAGGAAGATCAGATTTACTCTATTAATACCTTGACACTCTCTTCTATGTTGATTCTTCCAGCTTTCTCTTCTTATCTTCTTCCCCTATCTTGTCATACCTTTTCTCTTTTCAAGGTGATTGTAAGTGGTGCAGGTAGTACTGGCCACCAGATATTGTACTTTATATGTTGAGTGTATAGTTAGATTAGGTTAATTTTAGGGCAAGCTATGTGTATAAATAATAATTCTGACCTCATAATAAGGGTTGACAAAATTGATGATTTTGCAGTCCAACAAGTAATAGAACATAGCTTTTCATTTTCAGTTGTTTCAGGAGCTCAATGCTCATCAATTCTTGGTAGTTTATAATTCTCCCTTGGATCCATGGATGTATACACCAGTGATGCTAGAACAATTTAAGTGAATGAAGAAGGAGGAACACTTTCTGACTACCTGTTGTGTGTTGTTCTAATTTCAGAGTTCACGAACATCTTTTGTGTTGTATGTTTCTAATGTCCTTTGTTCTAATGTTTAGTTTAGATTAATGATATCATTTCCCCTTTCTATTGAATATGTATGAATCATTGGTTCTATATGTATTCAATATTTAGTGTAGTTTTTACATCAGAGCATTATTGATATTTGAAATATGTTGCATAACTATAAGTAGAAGTAATAAACTCTAACTCTGGCTTATCTTTTATTGTTTATTTGGTAAACATAGCATGCTTGTAGGAAACCTTGACCCATCACCGAAATCCCTGAAGAAGATGAGTAAAACCAGATATCCCCCCAAACAAATAGTCACTTGCCCAACTTATCTTCTGTTAGAGTAGTCGAGTATTACTAATAATTAAATTAGTTAATTATTAGTTTATCTACTCTTTGCTTAAGTTAGGCTTAGGAAAGTTTCCATTTCCTAGTAGTTTCCCTTTTAGGGTTTCGGTATCCTTTATAAGGATTCAACGCTTTGTATTTCATAAGGAGATTGTATTTCATTTTCATTGTTGAATATAGAAGATTAATTCTGTCAACATGTTTTTGCAGTCTCTGGCCTATCGGCCGCCCTAGCTTTCTCTTCTGTCTTCATTCTTGTAGCAGTCTTTGCATGCAGGTTTCTTGGGAAGATTTGCAGTTCAGCAAATCTAACATGGTATCAGAGCCAGAAAAATCATTGTGATAGAAAAAGCTTCTATTTACCAAATGAAATTACAATACAATCTCCTTATGAAATACAAAGCGGTGAATCCTTATAAAGGATACCGAAACCCTAAAAGGGAAACTACTAGGAAAT
>MU223230.1:2188383-2205351 GCA_018584345.1 Thuja plicata | reverse complement strand
TATATATATATATATATATACATCGATAAATCTTATTATACATAAGTGGAATTGGGAGAAAAGAAATGAATTGAAAAAGAAAGTGGAAAGCCAAGGGTGAAAAAGGTCCTCTCTATTGGAATTGTTGTTGTTTGAGGTGTTGAAATTCATGTTTTGTCATTGATGTCAAAATATGTTTTAGTTGGATACATTAGAAGTTTCAGAAAGACTGGTTATCACTGGTACATGCAAGAGTGACAGTTGTGTACAGACAATGTACAATGTTTCAATATATTCAAGCATTGATTTGTGTATAGGGAAGTGTGTACACATTATATCTAAGGTCGCTGGATTTTATATTGTTGTTTGCATGAGTTATAGTTGTTTTGGTAAAGACTGGTTACAATGTAGTGACAAGGGATTGTGACAGAGATGGTCTCTAATTTTTTTGGATAGCCTGGATGCAAGCATGAGTTATGATATGCAAGCTTAAGGCATGATAGAAGATACATGGGATAAAATTCTTTGTGATTCTTGGGTGATTGGATTCTTGATGATGTTAGTTGTGATGTGTAGACTAGAAAAGACCTATTTCAAGATGACCACAGAGATGTCACGTGCTTGGTGATTGACGAGCGTGAATTATGGATCTTGGTGTGCAACTGATGATTTGTATTTTTTATTTACTTGTTTAAGGCATCGTGTGTAACTTAGAAAGGGTCTATGTAATTATTTGTGCATTGGGGAAGTCTTAATAGAATGACCTAATTGCTTGTTGTAACTTGTATAAAGGAAAGTAGCGTCTTGATGTGTAAATAAATGATTTGGATGGATTGGATGTTGTGAGCATGTGGATGCGAGTTCTGCTAGATCTAGAGAAGTGATTATGTTTCTAATGCACTTCATTGGAACTTTATAGGCAAAGCAAGTTGCTACCAGTCAATTCAATGTTATTAGTATGTTTCATACTTCTCTTTGGATAGTGGATCCAAAATGTGGGTCTAACCTTCAAAAGGTGGATTTAACCTTCAGTTTGGGCAGTGAGCTCATTATTTCATTAAAATCCTAACAGATTTTGTCCTTTAACAGGGACTTGTACTTTATGTAATAATCAGCTCCTAATAGGGCTAGATCTCCTGTCAAGAATATAATATTTTTAGTGCATTATTTGTGGGTGCTAATTCCCACCAATGTTTTTCCCTTAACATGGTTTTCCCCCATGATAAATACTTGTGTTATGGTGTTGTTCCTGAAGTGTTCAGATTTTTATTGAGTAATTGATTTTAACTTTTATAGTTTAAATATTTTTCATGTAGCTGATTCACCCCCCCTCTTAGTTGTATTATTCCTAACAATTGGTATCAAAGCTTTTGGTCCTCTAAGAGAAATATTAACAACTTAAGTTGATCCAGAGATGGCTTACTATAGGAAGGAGAGTCCAAAATTTAATGCTGAAAATTGCAATAGTTGGAAGAACACGATGATAACTCATTTGATATGCTTGGGAATTGACTACTAGATGATTATAAAAAGGGATGAATCAATCAAGGTAGACGACAAATTAGGGAGTGTTTTGATGAAGAAAATAATTTTTTTTCTTGTAATATGGTTGCAAGAGAATCACTGATAAGCATGCTCTCTGAGGGATAATTTATAGAGGTTAAAGATCTTGATTCAGCTCATAAGATCTAGAAAAGGATAGAGGCTCTATATGAAGGACATTAGTATACTAAGAAATCAAAACTAAATAATTGGAGGCTAAAATGGAGAATCTAAGGATGTGAGATAATGAGAATGTCAAAGCATATGTATAGAGGGTTATATAGGATGTTACTGGAATCAAAAATTCATGAGGCACACACATATTGAAGATGAAGTGGTCGTAAATATTCTTAGATCCTTGACACCTGACTACAAGACTAAAGTTCAAGCGATAGAGGATATCATACCACTAACAAAAAAATTTGACTGAGAAGTCCTGATTGCTAAGCTGACCACCTTTGAGACCAAAAAGTTACATGATGCTTTACCCAAAGTAGAATTTGCATTTGAGGCTATTTTTGATAATGATTAAATGAATTTATCAAGTCTTGCAAGCACTATAAAAAGTAAGAGGAATGCAGAGCTTGGAGAATATGTTGATGAATGGGTAGAAATAGAGGAAGAAGAAAGGAAAATAGATGAACTTGTGTTTCTAATAGAAAAATGGGAGAATAAAGGCAAGGGTAAGTTTGAAGGAAAATTACAACTTAAATGTTTTTCTTGTATTAATATTTGTCATTTTGGATCTAGGTTTCCTACAAAGGTTCCTAAGCATAATCCTAAGTTTTATAAGTCTAATTACTCCAAGGATGAGGAATGCTTCTATGCTAGTGAAGGTGTGTCTGATGATGATTCTATGAATGATGAGAATGAAATTGGTTTTATTTCTATAAAAGATGATGAACCTATTCATGAAGAAAAATCTCTAGTCTCAGATGTTGAAAATAATTCATAATAGATCATCGATAGTGGTTGTTCACATCATATGACTGGTGATAAAGATAAATTTGTTCAACTGAATATATGTGTTGGTGGTGTAGTCATATTTGGTGATAATATTCCTAAGTTGATCATTCAAGTAGGTTCAATCTCTCTTGATGGTAAAACTAACACTAGTGATGTCTTACTTGATGATGGACTTAAGAACAACTTGTAGTCAAGAGATATCACTACAGTTCAAGGATGGGAAATGTACTGTCAGAGGTCAATCTAGAAACTTGATCACATCAAGTACTAAGTCAAGAGGTAATGTGTGTGAGCTGAATACTACAAATGCAACTTATTTTTTTGCAAAGGTAGATGAAACTTGGTTATGAAATAGGAGGTTTTGTCACATAAATTTTGATAATATTGTAAGGGATAGTAGCACTAATGCAGTCAGAGACTTGCAAAAAATTGTGAAGCCTACTAACACTATATGTAGAGAGTGTGTGATGGGAAAACAAACTAGGAGAAAATTACAGAGAAAATAATTTTTAGAAAGAGGAAATTTGGATCTTGCACATACATATCTTTGTGGTCCTACAAGGACTAGATCCTACTATGGTGAAAGGTACTTTATACTTTTTGTTGATGACTATTCTAGGATGACACGGGTTACATTTCTCAAAGAAAAATCTGAAGCATTTGATAAGTTCAATATTTTCAAAACAAAAGTTGAGAATGAATTAGGTCTTAAGATAAAATGTTTGAGGTTAGAAAGAGGTGGAGAGTTTACATCATATTTGTTCAATGCCTATGAAAAAAAGCATGTGATATATAGACAAACTTCTACTCCTAGGACACCTTAGTAGAATGGGATAGTAGAAAGAAGAAATAGAAGTATACTGGATGTAGCTAGGACATTGTTGCTTGAAGGTAATGTATCACATATACATTAGAGAGAAGTAGTTAGTACTGTTGTCTACACTTTGAACATAATTAAGATCAAAGAAGGTATTGATAAGACAACCTATAAACTTTGGTTTGATTATGCTCCTACTGTAAAATACTTCAGAATATTTGGTAGCAAGTGCTATATCAAAAGAGATGATGAAATTAAAAAATTTTATGCTAGAAGTGATGAAGGAACCTTAATTGTCTACTCTTCTAGAAGTAAGGATTATAAATGTTTTAATCTAGGATTGAGGTTTCAGATTGAGATCCCAGAGAATGAGAAGAATGCTGAAAACCATGAGACATAAAAAAATATGGAGATTCAGACATGCTTAGATGAGCCTATAGAAGCACCAAAGACACCAAGGTATGTTAAGATGAATCATCCCGAGAATCAAATTATTGGTGATGTTAATATGGGCATGATGACAAGGTCTAAAGTTAGAAATTATCTTTGTTTGATTTAGCAAGTAGAACCTATGACTACTAAGGATGCATGTAAAGATGAATCTTGGATTAAGGAAATGCAGGAAGAATTGGATAAGATAAAGAAAAATAAAAATTGGGAATTGGTTCCTAGACCTAAGAAAAATAATTTAATTAGAACTAAATGGGTTTTCATAAACAAAATAAATGAAGAAGGCGTGGTTGTAGGAAATAAGGCTAGACTAGTCTAAAAGGGCTATTCACAACAAGAAGGTATAGAATTTGAAGAAATATTTTCACCTTTTATGAGGTTATAGGTAGTGAGATTTTTCCTTTCTTATGAAACACATAAAGACTTAAATGTATATTAGATGGATGTGAAGTCTACATTTCAGAATGGTGATCTAGAGGAAGAGGTCTACATTGAGAAGCTTGATGGTTTTCCTTTGACAGATAATGGGGGCATGGTTTGCAGATTGAAGAAGGCATTGTATGGAATGAAACAAGCTCCTAGAGCTTGGTATGCTCAGTTAGATAGGTATTTATTACATCTTGGTTTCAGAAGTAGTGTAGATAGTAATCTACATCTGAGAACTTGTGAAGATGGAATCTTGATTGTTGAAGTCTTTGTGGATGATATAATATTTGGAGGTAATAATGAAATTAGTAAAAAATTCTCCGAGGAAATGAAAAGTGAATTTGAAATGTCTATGATTGGTGAAAGGAAGTTCTTCCTTGGTTTTAAACTTTCTCAAATTAAATATGGTACTTGTATTCCTCAAACCAAGTATCTTAAGGAGTTTCTAAAGAAGCTTGACATGGAAGATCGTAAACCTTTTGGAGCACCCATTGGTACTATATGTAAGAAAGATACTATGAATGAATCTCAAAGTATTTCATAAACTTCATGAAATATGTCAAAGAATCATGTTATGCATTCAAAGACTAAACATATTTCAATCAAGCATCAATTTTTGAGAGACAAGGTTGTAGAAAAGGAAGTCAGATTGGAGTACATCACTACAAAAGAGAAAATAGTAGATATATTCACTAAACCTTTTCCAAAATATGCCTTTGAGTATCTCAGAAGTATTCTTGGGGTGAGAACCCCTCCTTGTGAGAACTAAATGATGTAGGAATGAGAGCTATATTATTCTCTGGACTTTATTATTGGATCTACTCCTCAGGGGAAGTTATTGCAGGAACACAACATAACATATTTGGGTGATCAAGCACCTGGTTTGTTGCAGGCATGAAGATTTGAAAAAGATACACCTTGCAGAGTTGGGATCTAAAGAGAAGGAAAAGAGCTATGGAGCCCTTTTGCATTGATGTTAAAGGGGGAGATATAAGTGAAAAATACATACTTCCTTAGGGGGAGCTGTGATTGATGCATGTTTTGTGATTGATGTCAACATATATTTCAGTTGGATACATTAGAATTTTTAGAAAGACTGGTTATCACAAGTACATACAAGATTAACAGTTGTGTACAAACAATGTATGGTATTTCAGTATATGCAAGCATGGAGTTGTATATAGGGAAGTATATACACCTTATATCTAAGGTCATTGGATTTTATATTATTGTTTGCATGACTTATAACTATTTTGGTAAAGACTGGTTATAGTGCAGTGACAAAGGATTGTGATAGAGATGGTCTCTGAGTTTTTGGGATGACTTGGAAGTGAGAATGAGTTATGATATGTGAGCTTAAGGAATGATAGAAGATACATGGGAGAAAATTATTTGTGATTCTTGGGTTTCTCAATTATTGATGATGTCAACTGTGACATGTAGACTAGTGAAGACCTATTAGGGGCCGACCATAGAGATGTAAAATGCTTAGTGACTGGCGAACATGAATTATGGATCTTGGTGTGTAAGTGATGATTTGTATTTGTTATTTACTTGTGTAAGGTACCAAGTGTATCTTAGAAAGGGTTTATGTAATTGTTTGTGCATTGGGGAAGTCTTAATAGGTTGACCTAATTTTTGTTGTAACTTGTATAAAGGAAAGTAGCATCTTGATGTGTAAAGGAATGCTTTGGATGGATTGGATGCTGCAAGCATGTGGATGCGAGTTCTGCTAGATGTAGTTTAGTGATTATTTTTTTAATGTACTTCATTGGAACTATATAGGAAAAGCAAGTTTCTATTAGTAGATTAACTATTATTAGTATTCTTTCATACTTCTCTTTGGACAGTGGATCCACAAGGTGGGTTTAACCTTCAGTTTGGGTAGTGTGCTCGGGGAGTGAGTTCATCATTTCATTATACTTGTAACAAGGTTGAGAAGACTCCTAACAGGTACTATCCTTTAAGAAGGACTTGTACTGGATGTAATAATCAGCTCCTAACAAATATAGATCTCCTAACACAGATACAATATTTCTAGTGCATTGTTTGTGGGTGTTAATCCCTACTGGTTTTTCCCTTAATAGGGTTTTCCTTAACAAAAAACACTTGTGTTATGGTGTTGTTCTTGAAGTGTTCATATTTGCATTGAGTAAATGATTTTATGTTTTAATATTTTGCATACAACTAATTCACCCCCCTCTTAGTTGTATTATTCCTAACACTCTCATCAAGACATTAAGTCAGCATAGGCTATAAATAGAAGAGAAATGGGAAAAGTGAGCATCATTTGTGCACTTGGCTTTGGGTGAGTAGAGCGAGAGTGAAAGACCATTCAAAGATGGATAGGATGGAATTTCTATTATATTTCCACTAGTATGAGCATATTAGACAATATTAGAGGCCAAAAAAATATGATTATCCATTAGGTAGATCATCCCTCCTTGTGATTTTAAGAATTTGTTTTAATTTAGGTAGATTTTTATTTGATTCATAGGTTAGATTTTGATTTTTCTACGACATCGAATAAATACATAGGAATGTTGGACAAATATGCACATATGCACAAATGAACAATTCAACTACACAAATAAGGCAGGTTGTTGCACATTAGTTAGTCCTATACAAATGTAACTTCCTTCTACACAAATGTTGAATGAATATGCAAATATGATGTAACTGCGCAAACATAGTTATGTCCTACGCATGTAAGGTTGTTTTTTTCTCATATTAATTATAGAATATAAAAACTCCTAGAAGTAGATAAAAAAGATATCCAAAGGGGAAATGAGAATCCATTTGTCCTCAAAATCATTGTTTTAAGATATCAACAAGGTGGGATGCTTTCTAGTTGACCAATGATAGGTAGATAATTGATAATAATGTCTGATGTATAATTTGATTTTAATGATCCACATAATTAATAGATAGCATTAATAATGTGTTATTGTAGAAATTTTATTCTTTATAAGTTCATGTCAATTTATTGGAAAATAGGCTGATAGATGTTTGATTTTGATTCCATTTTTAGGAGGATCTGTCAGATGTTATGACGTCCTGAGAGAAATATCTTATTTTCTAGAGTCTCAGGCCTCTATTATCTGGGATAGATAGGCTCATGATTAAATGTATAGTTCTCCATCATGTGATTATATTTATGATATTAGGGCCAATCCAGGGATGTTGACAATGCTTTTCGAGCAATGAAATTTTGAGACTAGCTCATTCCACTTACCTATGGGTGAGATTTCAGTCATGTTAGAGGATGTGTATCGCATCCTTAGATTATAAATCATTGGAGAGCTTGTGCAATATGACTAGTGTGGTGGATTAGTAGAGTATCAAGAGGTGTTTGGTAATGATACTATAGGAGGGTTAGAGATCAATTAGGATGATATGGTAGCATTATATGAGCCATTGCCAATTGTGCTTCCATGCACTATCAGAGGATATGTATTCCTAGATAGTAGAGCACCTAATTTTTTAGCATGATGGGGGAGGACATTACTGAGGATGGTTGATGAGGGTACCATATTTTATTGGAGTGTGTGTATGATTGCACATTTATATCATGATCTATATCAGTTTATGTGTGATGGATCAGATTCGTTATCAATTGGAGTGACTCTTTTGCATATTTGGGCATGGGAGCATATAACCATTACACAACCTTTGTCGATGAGATTTAGAGGTGTAGAAAAATCCTACATTTTATTGTTTAGTTCCTTTCATTCCCGGCCTAAGCTGGGAAAGCTAGAGTATTGGAGACATGCTTTTGACACGTTAGATGCATTCATATGGAGACCTTACCTTGATTACAAGGAGTGGGAGGATGAGAGTTAGTTATGATATATTTTTCAGACTCGTTGGCTTATTGGAATAACTCCTTATATTATTGATAGACATATTATCACTCGTGTTCTAACATAGTTCGGTCATACTCAGGGGATGCCCCATGGTAGTTCCAAATTTGTTAGGAGACACAAGGAGAGACAAGAGTGTGGTCCTACAGTATCATATGAGACAAAAAATAGTGAGTTCCTTTCTCTTCCATAGTAGGCATGGGGGATGAGGAGAGGCATTATTGATCTAGACACAACAACATAGTATGCGAGATACCTGTGAGATCTCCCTTTCCCTAGACTGAAATCATTATATGAGTGTAAATAGGAAATATTGAGATCTTTAGATAGGATTTTGAACAATAGAGATTTGCACATAAAAGATACTCTATGCTTATATTAACCACTTACATTTAATTTTAATTATAAGGAATATAAATCTGGAAATATTTGTAAAGAATAATGAAATGAAATACATACCTCATGACATAGCAGATCTGGAAATACCTATTTTATGATGTCTGTATTGACTTTCTAGAAATTTTGCAACTGAATCTAGAATAGAAACACAGAGACAAAGAAAACCCAACAATATTTTCCTTTTCTGAGTCAGGTCGACCTTGACCCAAATACAGGGGTGCAATTGCACCCCTTTATGTTGACATTGACATGCACTGCTATAACATAAATTCTATTCATGAATGCCAAAAGTTGGATGAAAAGGGTATCCAAATCAATTTTGTGATTCATTGTCATGTACCTGTACCTACAATAAAAATGGTTTTGTTTTTTTGTGGGCAGGGGTTTGCCTTGGTCAAACCCTATTTTTGGAATTAACCTTATAATAGAATTGAAATTGCCGAGATAAACAAAGTAATTGAACAAATTCACCTTCCTTGTATATAAACCCTTGTGGTGGATTTTAATCCTTAGATCCACAAGTGTGGATGTCACAAATGGATGTAGAATGTAGAATGTAGGATGTCTCAAATCAATTTCCTTTAGATCTTCAACACCAATCTTGAATGGATCTTGGAATAAGAATAAGATTGAATGGATATGGATGGAGAAATCTTCAACAAGAGGGCTTCATAGAGCTTGAATCCTTCAATGGATACCAATGGATATCCTTGATGAATTGTATTATTGAATTCTTTAATGCTTGAATGCTTGAATGTAGATTATTCCTTCAATAGATTATGCATAGAGTTTGGATGGATGAGATTGCTTCTTGCGTCTTAGGTGCCTCAAGTCTTGCTTCTTAGAGAAAATGAGAGGAGAAGGCTTCCTTATATACAAATCTAGGACATAAACTTCTAGAGAGGCCAACATAGGAGAATTAAATTCCAATTATCCTCATACCCCTAGAAATGGACCTATATTAAATATAATTTTAAGAGTCGTTACCTCGAAGACCAAAATAGCTGGTGCGGAAGTGGGAAATAAATATTTCCAAACCCTGACATTTAGAAACTTTGGAAACTTGAAATTTGGACCTTGGGTCAGGGTCAAAGTCAACCTTGACCCTGAGGTCAAGAACCTCAAATTTATAGAGCAGGATGCCATAAATAGGCGAGAGAGAAGTGGAAAATAGGGCAGAATAGGGGAAAATCCATATCCAAGTCAAAGACACATTCAAGGCATTTTACATGACCCCAAACCACTTAATCAAAGGGCTAAACCAGTCCAAAATGGAAGTGCTTCCATTTTCTGATGATACAATGAGATTCCTCCACCTTTGGAGGTAGGGGAGGAGAGACCACCTCGAAAGAGGAGGAGGAGGAGAGTTGATGATGATGGAAATGATGCACATGGATATGATATTATAGGTAGAGGTGGAGTGAGGATGAGAGGAGGGAGATAAAGACAACAGGTACATAGACCACCAATGAGGCCAATCCAAGAACCTAGACTACCTCCTACACATATACAACCACAACCAAAGCCATCGGTACAACCACAAGAACAACCAAAGGTAGTGGGAAAGGTTCACCCTCTAGGGGAGAGACAATACTAGGAGGATCTAGTGAAGATGGATATTGGGGAGGATGATCCTTACACCCAACACCATGCATAGGGAGAGGATGTGGAGATTGATGTGGATGAAATTGATGACATGTTAATGTTAAGTTGAAGATGATGCAAAACATTAAACTAGTTAGTGGTTTGTATTGTCATTGATGTGAACTTGATATCATCTGTATGGTCATATACATAATGCCAAAGACATTAGAGAATCAATGAAACAGAGGTTATGCTTTTAGCAATGCATAAAATTCAACAATTCACTAAGTGACAGACCACACCGATGGAGTGCACACCGTCGGTAAAGATAGAGATAAAGTCACAGTGATGCCCAACAAGCAAGAAGATAGTGTTTCCCAATGAGAAAATTCCAATGATGCTTGATGGACAAAGATCTCGAAGCTAACTGAAGTTACACTAATAGAAATGGCAGTCATCACTGACGACAAACTGCAGAATTGACAGACAGAATAGAGAGATCAGAAAATGACAAAATATCTAACTGGCAGAGCTTAAGGATAGACTTAACTGATTGTTTTTTATTTTTTTATTCAACCACAGTTAAGCAATTGATTTATATAGTTGGCAAGAAGATAACTATGAGATAAATCAGGAGTTAAAGCTGTAAATCAATTGGCTGGATTGTTTTTCATGCCAAGAATCAAGAATCAGAAATAAAGGAATATCATGTCTATATAAGAGACAAGCATAATTCATTTCCAAAAGGCAATCAGATACATGGGGGAATGAATTGAAAGAAGATGCTAAAGAGAAACTGGTGAAGGATAAAATTCATACAGTCCTGATCAATCAAGCTAAGGGAGAGCTAAAGAATTTTGCAGACATCGACAAATAGTGAAGCACAACATCACAAAGAAGAAAGTGTGAAGTACAAAGGAATTGAATTGATACATTGATCAGAGCGGTATTGCACATAAATAGATCTGAATATCTACAATTCAAATTTGCATTAGAAATAGGTCATTGTGTTTTAGTTTAACCATTGAAGCATTAAGTCTCTTAACAGAGTAGGACTTAACCGTCTTCTATAATTGAGGTATATCCTAACAGATTACCGAAAAGGTCAATTCATGATAGTAGCATCAATCTTACCTAAAGCCTATTGACAGTCTAAGAAGGAGGCTGATTCAAGGATGGTAGTAAGATTAGCATAAACCCTATTGATAGTTTAAAGACTGATTCAAGGATGATAGCATAGATGCCAGATACTAAGTGACAACCTATGTATAAAAATCCTCTAACAAGGTCACACTTAACCGTGTGTTTGTAACCTTTAACAGGGTTGGCTCCTAATAGGGCTCACTTCAGAAGAGTGAAAATGTGGGGTACCGGTCCAGTGGTTTTTTCCCTTAACAGGGTTTCCACGTTAAAATCCATGTGTTATGTGTGTATGGTTTATTACTTTATTGTTTTACATTTTACATACGCATTTCTGGATTGATTGGTTTACTCTTCATATTTACTGAGCTTCGGTAAATAAGTTTTACTTCTTAACGGTAATCAAGGAGAATAAGGACAGACAAGGTAAACCGACAGACAATTAATTATTTCAAGTATTTCAAAGGCATACATCTTGTAGGGACTTAATAATTTGAGGTGTATTGATTGGTGGATTAAAGTTTAAAGGATAAATTTTTGAGGCCACTGATTCACCCCCCCTCTCAGTTATTACTAATAGAAATACTAGCAATACGAGTGCTAGTACAAGTATAGGCAGACAAAGTCACAAACTTTGAGTATGTGATTGAGCGAATACATAGATAACTCAAAGATGTGATGAGAGAGAGAGAGATACTGCTATAGAGAGATTAGTAAAGGTAGAAACTTTATTAGATGAGATAGAGACTACCAGAGACCTAGGTCCACAGGCTGAGACTATGAGACTCATGGTCGGGATGGGAAAGGAGGTTACTTATTAGAAGAATGCATACTACTAAGCAATGCCTCCTGACCAACAGATTGAGAGCTATAAAGAGAGATCATATGTAGTTAGGGAAAAGAGACAACGAGCTCTAACAAAGAGTGGAGGTGTGAAATCTCATCCTCTAAGACCAAACATAGAGACATGTGGTGTAGAGGGTATACGTCCATCCATATCATCATGTTGATAGAGTAAGGTAGAGTCAAAGGATAGTGGCGTGTAGCATTTGTATACACTTATATTGAACATGGACTTCTTATATTAGGAATTTGAGATATATCTTGTTGTATTTTGATATCATCAGACATTGGGAAATTGTAGTTGTTATTATTTTGATGCATGTACACTATATGATGGACTCGTGTTATTCTCGTTGTTTTATTTGATGATACTATATGATGAGGAATTACTTGTACATGATGAATTTATATTCTTTTTATCACATTCATCTTATTTTATACATTATTTATCCTATATGATGTTGATGTCTATGATAGATGCAAGATTTTTATATAACATGATGGTTTTTATTATGATTATTTCTATATATCATGCATTTGTTTCTAATGAAATAATAGACTAAGTTAATAATAAATAATTCCTAAAGATATATGATTTAAGAAAATGCAATAATATATGTAATGATTGTGATATATAACCAAATGAATCTAAATTCCTACTATGACCATGCAAAAAGTGACATCCTAAATGAAACCAATTAATAATAATGATAATAAATGTGCAATTCATCCCATGGAACATAGTAAATGAAATTTTCTTGTATGAATTATCCAATGTTTAACAACAAGATAATTGACTGTAGAAGACATGTAAGAAGAAGAAGGTAGGAAACAAAGGGTAAATGATAATTAAACTCATAAAAACAACACATTTAAGAATCAATGAATAATATATGCCAATTTAAATGCAAAAACATGTTCATTATGCCAAATGCAACTAAAATGGATTAAATTAAAATATCCCACAATTACATAAGACATCTTGTATCATATCACATGATTTTGTTATCATCATTGAGCTCTATGTTGCAAGAAACAAAAGCACCAAGGTATAATTTAACCAGGATGACCTGAGTGTTTCTTTCATGTATTTTAAAGTAGTGATCTTGACAAGCATCTAGGTATAATTATACCGAGATGACCTCAATGTCACTTACATTATTCAACGGAAAAGGAATTATCTCCCCTTCATTGAGGTATAGTTATTTTGGACTCTAGGGTTTGAGAAACATATCACCACCAAAATTATCTAATGCAACATGAGTGAAAATATAAATTTGATAGTTATAGGAAGGATCTTATCATAGATACCCAAAAATAACTATTGATCTATTATAGGTCTTGATCCAATGTCTAGTTTTCTCTTGAACTGTTTGTTAGATTGAACTCATTATCTGATGATTTGAAACAAAATCTAGTTTATCCTCTGAAATACGATGTTCAAGAATCCAATTCCTAGAATAGGTTGAGGGAATTCCCCCAGTCAAGTAAAGGAATAATTTATTATGGACGAAGAAAAATGGTAGGATTAATAGGCGAAGGAATTTATTATTCAAGGAAAATGGATAGGAAGCACTAGACCAGACTATGAGAGGATGCATAAGAGGGATGAAATGTTGTGATAGGTTATATGGATATAAACAAGTGGAATGGGACGCAGAAAAGAATACTAATAGATAAAAGAGCTACCTTTTCACAAATAGCGCCTATCGCTAGGTTTTCACTACTTTCTTTTATTGTACTTTTTCATATATATTTGATTTTTTTTAATATTTTTTTTTTTTTTTTTTTCCCCCTTACAATAGGATTTTAAGAATAAAATTGGTAAAGATGAATACTATTGATTGGTTCATCCAATAGCTCACCTTCAGATGTAGATAACTAATTAGAACCTGATCCATATACAATGGTGATCACGAAAGGACCCAACCAATTGGGTTCAAACTTCCCTTTCTTCTCTCGATCCTATTGGCTCTTTGGATTTTCTTTGAGGACCAAATCTCCCACTTGAAATACTTTGGATTTCACCTTATTCTTGTAACTTTGAGATATCCCCTGCTAATAGGATTTCACATTATCAAAATCTCTATTCTTTCACTCATCTAATAATTCTAGTTCATATAATCTAACACCTTTGTATTCTTCGTTCAGAATAAGACCCTTTAAAGAAACTTAGAGAGATGGTAACTCCATCTCTATAGGAAGAATAGCTTCAGAACCATACACCAGAGAATATGGTGCATCTCCGGTGGGTGTTCGAATAGAAGTTTGGTAAGACCATAAAGAAGGATTCAAATACACATGTCAATCCTAACTAACATCATTGACTTCCATTTTAAGAATTTTGATTATAGTTTTATTAAAGCCTTAGCTTGATTGTTTCTCTAAGGATAATAAATGGTAGAATAGTGATGCCTTATCCAAAACTTCTCACGTATCTCATCAATGTATTTATTCTTTAACTTTTTCCCATTATTTATGACAATAGACATTGGAATTCCATATCTGCAAATGATGTAGTTTTAGATGAGCATGGATACTTGTTTCCTGGTAGTAGTGATAAGGGGAACAAATTCAACCCATTTAGTAAAATACTCGGTCACTGTGATAATGAACTTATGACCAATATAAGATGCAGGATGTATCATACCCACAAGGTCAATTCTCCACTATAAAAGGGCCATGTGGTAGTGAAAGGATGAAGCTCTTGTGATGGAACATGAATAAGAATCCCATGGATTTGGTACTTCTTGCATTTACTTATGAACTGAAATGAATCAATCTCCATGGTGGGCCAATAGAAACCCATACGCAAGAGTTTCTTAGCCAAGGTAGGACCACTAGAGTGTGTTCAACAAATACCCTCATGTATGTCCCTTAAGGATTTTTGAGATTCTTCATGTTCAAGACATCATAAGAGAGTACCCTCAATACCTCATTGATATAAGGTATCTCAAATTAAGGTGTAGCC
Organism: Thuja plicata; assembly: GCA_018584345.1. NCBI lineage: Eukaryota > Viridiplantae > Streptophyta > Pinopsida > Cupressales > Cupressaceae > Thuja > Thuja plicata. The sequence goes on along the minus strand of MU223230.1, from coordinate 2,190,371 downwards.
ATAGGATTGGAGAAGGAAGGATCTTTTCTGATTATCGATTAATTCAGGTGGTAGGGCATGCTCTTTAAGATAGGTGTAAATATTTCTGTATAATAGATATTCATGTCCAATAATGTGACAAATAATATTGGTACTAGGATCATCATAAGTGGGGTAAGATAGGGGTTCCACTAAGAACTCAAAATGATACTGATTATCTTTCATATTGAGAAGTAATGCAATAGTAGCCATAACATCAACAACTTTATTATCTTAATGGGGAATCTATTCAAATATGATCTCAGCAAAGTACCTTTTGAAGTCATCAACCTTGTGTTTATAAGGCATTAAATTTTCATCCTTGGTTTGATATTCATCATTTACCTGATTTATGACTAATTGTGAATCACCATAAACACTAAAATTTGTAACTTTCCATTCAAGAGTCATCTTGTGTCCAGTGAGTAATGCCTCATACTCTTGTATATTATTAGTGCATGGAAACAAAAACTTGTATGATTTCCGTAATCACCTAGATTTGGTCTCCTTTGATCATAGACCCTATTTTCCCTAAGTGTGATCATACCCCCAATTATGTCCAGACAACTCTTCAATCAGCTGGCATAATTCATTCAAAACAGATTTAATATCCTAAGTGATCAAATCACTAATTTACATTAATCGCTTTAGCCAATCCAATCAAATAAATTCAATTCAAATCATAACCTGGCTAAGGTAATTAATTTAAAGGGAATTAATGAAATCCTATTTATACCTCATCACTTGCAAAATCAATCCCCTAGCCTAAATTGATTCAATTTGGCTATAATCCTAATTAATTATTACAAAGCAATCAAAAGATTAAATAATTAATTAAATCCCTATTATTGAGTGAATATGTTATTACAATAATTCATTTCATCAACATTCCCTCAAACCTAACCAATCTCAACTACTCAACCATGAGTTCAAACTCATCCCAACCCCTTATCACATGCTAATTCTTCTTAATTAGATAATTAACCCTAATTAGCCAAACCCCCCTCCACTCATTCTCTCTCCACCCATCTATATCTCCTTAATCACATGTCTTAACCCTTAAACCTAATCCTAATCTACCCTTAAGCTTGTCACATTCCTAAATCTATGATTAGGAATTCAACCCTCCCCCTAAAGTCAAAGGTATCAAGCTTGACCTTAAATCCTCACCCATTCTTCTTAAACCCTCACCCATACTTCTTAAACCCTCACCCATACCTCATTAATGCTTTAATAAATGAAGCATTAATGGATTTTACACATTCTCTTCCACACTCCTCATTAATGAGTCTTACACTCTCATTAATGACATCCCTTCTAGAGTCTTCTCCCCTTCCCCCATTTCTTCTATAAATAGGATGAATTTTGAGCTCAAATGGCCCTTGCTCTTTCCCTTTATTTTTGAAATATATTGTTGTAATGCTCCTAATTTTGAAGAGTTGAAAGCATTTTTATGCTACTCATTTTCATATAGATTTATATTGCATCATAGTTTTGATACCTTGTATTGTTATAATATTCATTTCTAGAGCTAGGATGCATGTTTCTTAAGTATATTTCTTATGATTTTGGTTATATTTAGGCTTTAGATTAGTTTTTATTTGAATCTTCAATGCTTAGGTTGTATATGTCACTTGAATATGCATAATCTGAGGGCTATAATGTCATTTTTCATACTCCTCCTAGATAGTGTAGACGTCAAAAAAATATTAATATTATTATTAATATTATTTTCCCTCTTATTCCTCTAACTATTTAATTCAGTCAATTAAATAGTTTCATTTATCAATAGTTTAAATACTATTCTAATATATTTCATTTAAATACATTTGTCTCATGAAAATCCCTTTTAATAAATTTATATTTATTAAATCCTCCATATTCCTAATTCTTCTAAAGCATGATTTATTCAAATTCAATTTGGATTATAATCTAAACCCTAGCTAGGAACCTATTAATCCTACCCTAAA
>MU223230.1:2171497-2188248 GCA_018584345.1 Thuja plicata | reverse complement strand
CCCTTTTGAAATATTGAGCTACTCAATATTAATGCCAATTTTGACTCAAAATTGGCCATCTTTTCAAGTCCATGTGTCTCCTATGTGGATCTTATGTGGATGCCACATAGGTGCCACTTCATCCAAGACTCTTCCTCTCTCCAAAAACTCTATAAATAGAGGCCTTCTCCTCTCATATTTTCATCTCTCAATATTGCATCGTTATCATGTTATTTTGCATTTAGAAGTTCATAGCTATAGATTTCATGTTTTCATATGCTCTTAGTTTATGCTTAAATCACTTAGATATTACATGCTAGGTTATTGTTGGTTAAAATTGAATCATTGTTTTTATCTCATATCATAACATAGCATATTTCTTGCATCATATCTTTTAATCTCATGTCTTGCATATCAATTTGAGCATCATCTTTGGGAAGGATTTAAGACTAGTTTTCCATACTAGTTCTTGAATTTCTTCTTTGATTCCAAGCTTGCATTCCATATTTGCATTGCCTTGGGGATTCATGTCATTTGTGTGTTTGAGAGAGCACACCTACATCCTATCAAGAAGAGCAAATCAAAATGAGTAAAATAGGGTGCATTGTTTACTTATTTTTAGCTCAATCTGATGGTATGTTGAGTTCTTTGTTTCTTGCTTTCTTTTTCATGTGATTGTGAATTGAAGTGCTAACCCACTAATGTTTTCATGATTGAGCTTTCTCCCAATAGATTGACATCATGAACGGAGCCATTGTGTGCTTGGTGATGGCCATATTCTGATCAGCTCTTGTGTGTGTGTCTAAGCTTACGAGCAAGTATTTTCATGCTATGCCAATTCCTTAGGTAGATTTTGTGCTTGAAGTGCTTGAAGAACATTGAAAAATCCAAAACACAGAAAAAATATCCAACATTCAAATTTTTTACGTGCTTGTATCCTTCAAGGTTGCTTTGTCCCTTGTCAGATTGTTTTTAGTCACATGCTTGTTATTTTCCGGTTTGATTATGTGGAAATTGGTTCTTTCTATGGAACAAATCTATTGAGAAATCAGAACAAGATCAAGCTTTTGCCATATTATCAAGACAACATCCTTTTGCAAAAAATTGGTCTTTTATGGGATATGTCCTAAAAACCCCAAACTATTCATCCAAGATCAGATCTACTTATAGGACATGACCGATTCTAAGAAGCATAAGAAGGTGAAAAATCTGTTACCACCTGTGCAAAGAGAACAGAAAAACACAACCTAAGAGGCTACCAAGTACCAACATATTATTGATTCTGTCAAGCAAGAAATCCATAAATGAGAAAAAGTTGAAAAAGTGATCTAGAATAACAAGGTTGCTCATTTCATGGGCAAATATCATCTAAACTATGCTTTTGTTGGATTTGAACTATATGACTAGTTGGTTTACCACAACAAACACAAGTTCCTCCTTTTCTTAAGCTCACTTAGCTTGCATTTTAGGACCTCGCTTAGGTTTCCATCTTTAGGAAAACATCACACACTCATCCTATCATGATCTTGCATTAATCAAATCAATCCTAATCAGCCTAGCATCATCCTAATCATTATCCAAAGCATCCTTGATCACACCCCTCACTTGGTATTGCATACCCCTTTTGAGTTGCTTAAAACCTGCATCTTAATCAAACCCCATCCTTGAATGTCCTTAAACTAAGAATTGTTTTAGGATAATCCCCTTTGTCTTTTTGCAACCTCATCACCTTGATCAAAAGGTTGGTTTGCATTAGCAAAGAATCTCGTTCGTCGAAGACCGCAAGTCTTTCTTAGGTAGACAATCATATCCACTTGATCCTACACTAGGGAAAGCAACCCTTGATCCTTGCATACATCAAGTCATCCTTAATCCGTAGAGGCACATCCATCATCTTAAGCACATCCTAATCCTAGAATCATCATCCTTAGTTTCCTAGGTGCATCCTTGCATGCATCTTGCATCTCATATTCCTTTAGGATAATCATTTCATGTCACCTATCACACGAGCCACTAAGAAGAGGAATAACATGGATCCTAATCTTGCTTCTAGCTCATCTAATCCTACGATTAACAATACCAATGTCATGGTTACTTATGTGCCTCAGCCCAATGATCAAATTGAACATATCTAGGTAGACACTAATGAAACTCCTACTCTAAGTACCGTGGAAACATTTATCAACCATCCAACGCTTGTCCACATGGTAAACACCATGAGTGGACGCAACAGCAACTAGGTACTCTTGGAAATCCAACAACAAGGACTTCAACTTCCACCTTGGATTATACCCACACTTGTCACATGACCTATGAAACTTCTAGGGGAACGTCCTTATCACACTAGAAATGAATTTTTTGATCCACTTCAATGAGCCCTACAAGTGGGAACTCTTCTCGTGCAAGTAGTTAATCCCTCCATTCCTCCTTCCATCATGCACACAACACCCACACCTACCTCAGGAGCCCCGCCTCCTGATGCCACATCAGCAGTGAAAACAATAACCCCCACCACTATACAAACACCTCTACAAGTCATAGTTGCTCCTCTTTCGCAAGCAATCCCAACATTTGTTGCAAACTTTCCACCACCCCCAGTTAGCACATAGCAAACCACCATTTCACCCATTCCTACCCAACCCGTTCAAAGTACTACAACTAGTTCACAACATCAAAGCACCCAAGTCTCCATGCCTATTCTGCCTTTCTTCACCATAGGCATGCCACCTACCAATGCCTATAACCAACCCTTATTTCTGCAAGGGTCCACTTTTTTTGCTCCACCAATAACTCAATCACAATGAATGCTATCAGTTCTACCTCAAACATTGTTCAACCCAAATCCGCCCATACTGCAACCATCCACGAATCCCTTCATCATACCCCAAATTCCCATCCAACCTATCCAATAGAAACAACAACAAACTATCCAACAATAACAGCAACAACAACCTATCCAAAAACAACAACAACAACAACCTATCCCAAGCGCAACAACAACCAATCAACCCCTTCACAGTTGCACAGTACACTATCCAAACTACATAGCAGCCACAACCACAAATGCAGGGGGAAAATCCCCTCATGACATAGCTACTGCAATAGTTTGCTAATCCTTTTGTCCAACCCATGCAACAACAACAAACTCATTCTGCCAATTACATAGCCATTCCATCTTCCACTGCATCACAAACAATTCCCCCTCCACAACAAGTTCTCATTGGGGGAATTTCACTGCAAAAAACTTATCCTCCATCCTATATAGGTGTGCAACAGATTCATCCCACCTATCCAATGCCGTAACAAATACAAGCATATTTTCAGTAGTTGCAACAATCTTATCAAGCGCCGCCACCTCCTCCACTGCAATATTCCCCTCAACCACAGATTCACCCACAACAACCCATATACATTGACCAACAACCATCATACCAAACACCAAAAAATCCCCCGCAGAATCCTCCATTTTTTCCATTCAATCCATATTAGGTTCAAGGAAATCCTGCAATCACAATCAACAATCCTCCCTCGCAAATCAATCGTGAATGGGAGGAAATGAAGAATGCTCTCAAGGAGCTAAAAGATGAGATAGAGGCTAAAAAATTTAAGTTTGAAGTGGTATGTCCTTATCCATTTGAGCGATCCATCACTGCTATACCCTTCCCCAAGCACTTTGAGACCCCAAAATTTGATAAATATCAGGGGAAGGGTGATCCTGTGAGTCACGTGAAAGAATTCTACATGGCCTATCAAGAAGTGGCCTATAGCAATAACTTCCTCATGAGACTATTTCCCAAAAGCTTGGGAGGCACTGCTCTTGAATGGTTCTAAAAAATCCCTTTTGGCACAGTTTCTACTTTCGCAGAATTATTTGAAAAGTTTGTGGCCCAATACATACATAATGTTGAAAATGAACTCTCACTCCTTGACCTATGCAATTGCAAACAAAAGGGAGGAGAAATCTTGGCTGATTATCTTCAACACTAGAAAGGGCTTACTACAAGGTTGTCTTACCAACCCCCAGAGCAACATCTTATCAAAATATTCATTAACAACCTTCATCCTAAGCTTGCCTATCACATGCGCATGAACTATATACAAACTTATGACGATATCAGAATCAAGGGTATGGACCTTGAACGAGGTCTCGTAGAAGAAGGTACCATTAAGCACTACAAGGAATTCCAGCCTAAAAAACATAACAATGATCGATCACGATACTGGAACAAGAACAAAAATGCCGTGACAGATGGAGCCACTGACACCAAACATGTTCAAGTTGTAGTAGCTAGTCTTAATGTGCCTACCTAGACTTATCAACAAGCACCACCAATGTACCCTCAACCTCCTCCCATGTATCAACAACACACTCCCACGTATTCCCAGCCAACATATCAGCAAAACATGTGCCCTCAAGGTGCGTCTATCTATCCTCCTCCAGGGACATCATATCAACACAACTACCAAGGTCCTATGAATCAGACAAATACTATACCAGTCCCACAGGGACAACAAAGACCTCATGCTTTGAATGTGCCACAACATACATTTACCCCTTTGGGTGAACCTATAGATTTCATCTTCCGCAAGCTGGTCCAAGATAACGAAGTCATGTATCCTAAAACACAGCCATTTGATGACTCAACTCCTAAGCCAGCTTGGTATAAAGACAAAAAGTACTGTGAATACCACTGTGTTAAGGGACACACCACTCTCAAATGCATGAAGTTGAAACACCATATTTAGGATCTCATTGACCGCAAGGAGATTGAAGTGGATTCTCCTGCCCAATCATTGCTAAACGTAGGCCTTAAAATTTATCAAAATGCATTCCCTAAACACACTTCTGGTACAGGCCCAGGCAATCCTACTTAGTCCTCTGATCAGGGAAAGGGTAAACAAGTAGAAAATGTCAATAGAAAAGATTATACCAATGCATATATCAACTACGATAATCTCATCGGTTGCATAACCCAAGTCCAATCCTCCATCAATGTCATCCATGTCAAGGGTGTCAATAAGCAATGCACCATCACCACTCGTAGAGGTAGGATAACAGTCATAGGTACCGGTCCCACCCCATCTGCTAGGACCCAATACAACATTTTGGAACACCTAGGGCATACCCCAGCCCAAATTTCCATCCTGAATCTTCTCCACACATCACCCACTTATCAAGAGATCCTCAATAAAGCCTTGCAAGAATCCTGTGTTTCCAGCAATATCAACCTCACTGAATTCCAAAACCTTGTCAGACACATGTCTACATCTTATGGGGTCTCCTTTAGACCAACAAATGTACCCTTTGAAGAAACCGATCATAATCTCCCACTCTGTATTGCTGTCATGGTTAAATATTTTGCCATCAAATGGTTCATGATAGATAATGGATTGGCCCTAAATCTGTGCACTCTAAAATTTATAAAATAGTTGGGTTACACAGAAGCTGATATAACAAATGATGTCATCATAATAAAAGCATATGATAATCTAGAGTGTACTTTTGAAGGCACAATATCATTTCCCATTCAAGTGGGCCCAGTTATCCAGGAGACATTATATCATGTTGTTCATCTTGACCTTCCCTTCAACATTCTCCTTGGACACCCATGGATTCATTCTATGCAAGCCGTCCCATCCACCTACGATCATGGCATCGAACTCCCATATAAAGGCACTGAGATCACCATCCACGCAGATCCCAAGCCCTTTTCATATTGCAATGCATTGGAATCATACTTTCCACATTCCAATCACTGTCCTGGGATTGATATTGGCACCTCTGTTGCCAGCTCATCCTAAAACCATTCAGACCCAGAAACAATCCTCTCCTCCACCTTGTCCACAGTCAAGATCAACAAAAAAGGTTGTGGTGAGTACACTTTATCTGATGCCTTCATAGTTGGAGCACTGCCAATTGAACCTCACACTCAAGGCCGCCAACCTAATCTAAGAAAGATAGAATTAGAGATAACCAAGGCACTACAATTCGGTTCTACCACTTTTATATCAAAATGTACTTTGACTGGCTAGGAAATGGCACGAAACATCAACCAATGGATATATAAAGATCCACCACCCAAGGACACAAGTTTCCTCAATTAATTTAGAGATAAGTACCCCACAACACACAAACTGGTGACAGAAAAATGGAATTACCAAGGAGGTGGCCTTGGTTATGAAGAGAAAGGAATGAAAGATCATATTATACCTACCCAACTAGAAAAGCACCTGGGCCTTGGCATGGGCTCTGACACGAATGGGGGCACCAACGAGTTCATCAACTATTCCTCTTGTCCATCCCTTAGCGAAATTGCTAACATCGAAGATATCCCGGAAGAGAAAGTTGTGAGAGCTTATGATGATGTTTTCGACAATGAAACCTTCCTAGGAAATGTTGTCCTACAAAAAATTTCCATCCTCTTCATTGACCTTCCCCTCCACCATCCTGAACTCATAGACTGGGACCAACCAAGTGTCGTACACATTGACGAGTTCCAAAGTGAGGATGCGCTCCTAAGCTTTATGAGAGCAATTGAGAAAAGCAGTGACTGGGGGAAAGACTCAGTATATGTCTACAAACTGGACCCAAAGGCATACTTTGGGGAAGAGGAGAACTTTAGCCACAAAAATGAAACAGAAAACAAAAAGAAAAAAGAGAAAAACCGATCCCCTAGCGAAAACCCCTCTGGGGCACTATCTGATCATAAAAAAGTAAAAATAAAGGGCATATCCCCTGGTGAAAACCTCTCTGAGGCACTAGAGGATGAAGATTATCCTCTTCCTCTTATCCAAGATTACAGCCCTGAACAGTCATCAATTCTCATTGAAGAAGCAAAACCTATCAACCTGGGTACCAAAGAAATTCTTGCCATCACATACATAGCAACATCTCTGACTGAAGCAGAAGAAATTGATCTTGTCACTTTATTAAAGGAATCCATCAACAAGTTCACATCGTCTTACTCCCACATGCCAGGGTTAGATCCCAACTTGGTGGTTCACCATCTAGCAGTAGACCCAAACATCAAACCTGTCAAGCAAAAGCTCAAAAAGATGCACCCTAAAGTGGCACTACTTGTCAAAGAGGAACTGGAAAAATTACTCCAAGCCAAGATCATCCACCCCATTGAATATTCTAACTGCATCTCTAATATGGTGCCTATCTCTAAGCTGGATAAATCAACCAGGATATGTACAGATTTTAGAGATCTCAAAAAGGCATGTCCCAAGGACAATTTCCCCTTGCCAAACATAGACATGATTGTGGATCTCACAGCAGAACGTGAGATGTTGTCACTCATGGATGGCTTTTCTGGATATAATCAGATTCAGATTGCAGAAGAAGATCAACATAAGACAACATTCACAACCCCTTGGGGCACCTTCTACTATAACATAATTCCTTTTGGCTTAAAGAACGCTGGGAAAACCTATCAAAGAGCTATGAATGTCATTTTTCATGACATAATTCACAAGATCCTTGAAGACTATGTGGATGATATCTTGGCAAAATCAGTAAAAAGGGAAGACCACCTAAATATTCTGGAATGTGTCTTTGATAGAATTGGACACTACTGCTTAATGCTCAACCCTAAGAAATGTGTCATTGGAGTCACATCATGGAAACTCCTAGGGTTTACTGTATCTAGATGAGGCATTGAAATCGATCCAAAGAAAGTACAAGCTATCATAGAGATACCTCCACCAAAAAAACTCTGACAACTACGTAGCCTCCAAGGAAAATTACAATCTATTTTTCATTTCATCTCTCAACTAGAAGACAAGTGCCAACCATTCACTCATCTCCTGTGCAAAGATAATACATTCAAGTGGGATCCTCAGTGTCAGAAGAGTTTTGACAAAATCAAAGAATACTTGGCTAATCCACCCATCTTGGTACCACCTGTACTTGGTTGACCACTCATCCTATACATCTCTACTACTACCACAACACTGGGGGCGATCCTTGCTCAATTTAATGATGAAGGTAAAGAAAGAGCTATTTATTATATCAGTCAAACCTTAGTGGGTTATGAAATCAATTACTCTCCTATGGAAAAACTATGTCTGGTAGTGGTCTTCACCACTAAAATTTTTTTCCACTAAATGCTTAGTCACATAACTAAGCTCATTTCAAAGGTGGATCCTCTCAAGTACCTAGTGTCCAGGATTACACTTACAGGTCAAATGGAAAAATGGGTTATGTTTCTAAGTGAATTTGATATTTAGTATGTCGATAGAAAAGCCATTAAAGGGAAAGTCATTGCCGATCAGCTAGCCGAAGCACCATTGGTAGATGCATATCCTTTGGTCACAAAATTTCTAGATGATAATTTGTACATGATAGAAGAACAACCAACGTGGCAACTCTACTTTGATGGGTCTTACATAGCTCATGGCGCAGGGGCAGGAATACTTTTTGTCACACCTCAAGGTGACTACATCCCCATGTTATTGAAATTGGGATTTTTTTGCACAAACAACATTGCAGAATATGAGCACTAATTGAAGGACTCCGCATGGCCATAGAATGGAACATCACAGATATCCAGGTCTTTGGTGACTCCCAACTCATCATCAAACAAGTCTTAGATGAGTATCAAACCAAAGATGACAAATTGACACCATATAAGAAGATGGTTGACAAGTTGAAAGAACACTTCCTCTACTTGCAGATAACATAAGTACCATGTTTACAGAAAAAAGCTACTGATGTAATGGCCATAATTGGCTCCCTTCTTGAGATTCCCCATGAGTCTACGCAATATGAATTCTTAGTTGAGCAACTACATGATCCCGCTTATGAGAACAATGAATCAAATTCCGTATGTGTTTTGGTTGGTCCCCAGTCCCCGTGGTACCATGATATCCAAGCTTACCTACAAAATGGTATCATATCTCCTCATCTCACTCCAAACCAACACCAAAAATTTATCTACAGAGCATCCCGTTACACCCTCGTAGCCAATACCCTTTATCGTTGAGGCTATCACAACATACTCTCCAGATGTTTAGATGAAAACAAAGCCACCTAGGCTTTACAAGAGGTACATGCTAGAATCTGCGGTGCCCACATGAGTGGTATGGTCCTAGCCAAGAAACTTCTATGTACAGGGTAATATTGGCCTAAAATGGAATATGATTCTTGTGAGTTTGTCAAAAAGTTCCTACCTTGTCAATATCATGCTAATTTGATCCATGCTCCTGCTTAGGACCTCAGACCTATTGCGCCTCCTTGGCCCTTCTCTTGTTGGGGTTTTGACCTCATTGGTAAGATTACTCCCCTCTCTTCTGAAGGCCACAAGTACATAATCATAGCTACAGAGTACTTTACAAAGTGGGTCAAAGCAATTCTGCTCACACTCACTACTAGTGTCCAGATATCCAAATTCATCCTCTACCACATTGTCTGCCGCTTTAGCATACCCTCCACCATCTTCATAGATCATGGTACACCATTTGAAAATAAACACGTCAGTGATCTCTGTGCTCGCCTCTATATTCATCACCGTTTCTCCAGTCCATATTTCCCACAAGATAATGGCCAAGCTGAGGCAAATAATAAAACCATCCTCAAAATCCTCAAGAAAGTTGTCAATGATACTGGTCGTGACTGGCATCTCCAGATCAATCCTGCCCTATGGGCATATCGCACCTCCAATCATACACCTACTTGCACTATTCCCTACTCCCTAGTCTATGGTGCTGAATCAGTCTTACCAATTGAAGTTGAACTACCATCCCTTCAAGTATCACTAAGAGGCCTGATTGATGGTGAAGATTATTGGGTACCATGACTCACATAGCTGGATCTCCTAGATGAAAAGTGCCAGCAAGCTTATGATCACTTGATTGTTTCCTAGAATAGACTCAAGTGGAACTATAACAAGAAGGTCCACCCACAGTACCAGTTCCAGGTAGGGGACCTTGTGCTATTAGAAAATTAGAAAGTGGGTATGGATCGGGAAAAGAAAGGCAAGTTTGAAGTCACCTGGCAAGGCCCATATGTTGTCACTGCATGCTTTAGTTCTGGGGCATATCAACTCTCTACTCCAGAAGGAGAACCATTGAATGATCCTATCAACATCATTCATCTCAGGCACTTCTATGCCTAACGGCTGGTTTTTCATTCCAGTTATCTGAGAAAATCTAGAAAAAAGTATAAAAAGTCCTAAAGAAGCACAAAAACAATGAAAAAATATCTAAAAAGCAAAAAATGAAGCTGAAAAAATGGTTGTCCCAGTGAAAACCTGGTAAACAGGCACTTGGGCAACATCAAAAAAATCAAAAAGATCCAAAGAAATCAAAAAGAAAAATAAAGAGAAAAACTTTCATCTAGTGGTGAAAACTTGGCAATCAATCGCCTTGGACAAGTATGGGTGATGAAAACCTGGAAACAGGCATCACACATAATGGACCATTCCATTATCTATAAGAATCTCATTTCCTTCCATCACCAACACCACATCTCCACTAATCTCTACATTTCGTATATTCCCTGGGTGTTCGCATATCATATGCACTAGTCCGCAATGATCTTCCTACTTCATATCCTAAGCTTTTGTGGACATAATCTTGTATATTATTGTCCATATGTTGTACTATCCCAAACCTTGAGCATCAGTCATGTATATTTTTTGTGTCTTTAGTTTCTCCTTGTAAGATCCTACATTGGTTCTATAGTTTGCTTATAGTGCACATTTGATCAATCAACTTGGTAAGTCCCATCTTTCTAGAAATGAGTCTTGAGGATGTATCCTTCCTGTCATCAACTTAAATCTAGATCATCGTCTTCTTTGGGTTCTTGCAGGATGTATCTTTCATCTTGAACTAATCAATCAGCACACAAAAATATCACGCGCATCAAGACAAGTAACATGATCCAATCAAATCTCGGAAGCAACCTTTGTACATAATCGATGTAACTAATCGCTTGTAATTAATTGCTCAATTTGATCCTTGTACATTTGTGACACATTCCATCTTCCCACCATCATGCTAACATCCTAAGTCATCATGCTGCTAACATTCCCTGCTCGATCCTCCACAGTCCACCCATCTGGTTTATCAATTGACTGTGACACACACACAAAAATATGTAGGTGAGTCCCATTGCACCCGTTGCATCCATTTCACCCATTGCCTCTAGTATCATTATTGCATCTATCATTACCATTCAGTTACCCTATTCATCATTTTAGATTCATTATACTCATTAGATTCATCATTAGGTTGCATTAGATCCATCATTCAGGTCACATTATTCATTATTAAATTGCATTAATCGTCATGTCAATAGTTAGCATCATTTTAGAAATTTGCATTATTAATTCATTTAATTCATCTTGCATTGATAATCCATTTAAGCATTCATTTTATCATTTCACATTATTAATCCATTATTTATCTTGCATTGTTAAAATCCATTTTAGATTCATTTTATCATCTTGCATTGTTAAATTCATTTTACATTTATTTTAGTCTTACATTATTACATCATTTTAGATTCATTTTGTCATCTTGCATTGTTAAATTCATTCTTAAATCCATTTTAGGTTCATTACCTCACATTCATTTTCATCTTGCATAATTCATCCATTTTAGGTTCATTATCTCACATTCATTTTAATCTTGCATAATTCATCCATTTTAGGTTCATCTTGCATTCATCCATTTTATCATTGTTACAACATTTAGATTCATATAACATTTGCATATTTAATTCATTTAGATTCATTTTAGTCTTGCATTGTTAAAACATCATTCATCTGGCATTCCTATACATATTCATAAAACATCAGCATATATATTGCATACATCATAAAAACACATCACATCCTGCATCCACACACGTCAATACATCATATATATAAGCATCATCCATCCTACATAAGACATGCATCATATATACATAATCAGGTCATCCATATACATCACATCTTGCAAGCATCAAATGTCAGGAATCATATAGTCGTATGCATCGACACATCATATAGGCCATACATCATAAGCATCATAAGAGTCCTCATCAATCATATATATATCAAATTTTGTCAATAAAATACATCACGTGCACCTCAGTGCCAATATACATGTATAATCTCAAAAAATGCAAAGTTGTGTGTCATATGATCCTCTTACGAATCATATTGGTGGCTGTGATGACCCACCTCCCTGCCATGGTGGCAGATGTGGTGGCATCCGCACTGATCCCTGTGATGCTGAAGTCTGCACTGTGCTCTAAGAACGTGACCTCTCTGAGTAGTCTCGTCTTTATCCCTTGGGAACTAGCTGATGATATAGTGCTTTGTAATGGGATGCCTCCCTACCGGCCCTATTTACATCTCTATGAGCTGCAAATGCCTTGGCCACCACCTTCCCAACCCCACCTACTACAACTGCCTGCCTGTCGGTGTCATGCTCAGCCCTATACACCTCCGCCTGTTGCAATGTTGCATCCCTCTCTGAGGTCAATGCAGAAATCTGCTCTGTAGCCTACTCCATCTGTAGGGTCAGCATATCTAACTGGCCTGTAAGAGTACCTATCTCGGTATGTATCTCTCCCGCATCCTACATTAGGTCCACCATCAAAAACTCTCCCAAGTCCACTCGGCCCTGTAAGGAGTCCAGTGCACCCTCTACCCTGTCAGCCCATGCTATCTCTACAGTCAATAATCCCTGTATCCGAGCAATCTCTGCATGTAGACTCATGTCAGACACCACCACCATGTCTAGTAAACCTTGTAGTCTTGTGCACTCTGTCTGAAGACTATCTCACTTTGTGATGGAAGTATCATAAGTCTCTTGTGCCACATACCCTATGGGTGGCCCCTGTGGCCCCTATACCTGTGGTGGCACTGGTGGTGCCTACACTTGTACTTGTGCCTATGCCTGATCCTGTACCTGTGCCTCTATCTGAGGTCTCACTTGTCTCTGTGGCCTCCTCCTTTGACTTGCGGCCAAGGTCTCTGGGGCATCCCTAAAGCCTATCTTGTCATCCATATCTAGGCCCCCTATTGGCTGCTCATGAGAAGCCACCTGAGCTGGGTCCGTCAGTCTCACTGGTGTGTGTGCATCCCACCATGCTGCATACTCTGGGGTCATCTCTACATCTATGATGTTTGGCCGTGACACAAAATCCATCTGTACCATGTCCCTCTAGGGTGCCCTCACTGTGAGAGCATTCATGTACCTCCCCCATGTCCCTACCTCCCTAGTGACCTGAGGATGTAAGGCATCCTCTGCCACCACTCCCTACTATAACCCAAATTGTCACATGACCCTGGATGGTCTGTACCTCTCTATCTGGTGGATGGTCCTCCCTAGTAGAAAGAAATTAGTCTAAACATATGACAGGTACAAAAATTCCTCAAACTCATCCTCCACTCCTGTCGCCCAGTCCATAGCTCCCCATGGCTCGCATAGCCTGTATGGGGTCTAGCAGAAAACCTGTACCTCATCTAAAAGTCGCTGCTAATATCCAGTCTGGCTAATGGAGGTGTATCTCAAGGGAAGCCTATATGTGTAGGCATAAGGCTTCCCAGGCTATCGTGACTCCCTGACTCTCATAGGTTGGAACACTGCAATGTGCTCCCAAGCCCACACTAACATCAAGGTCACCTTGGTACCCATGTTGTGTGCCTCGCGGTATGCAGCCATTTGTAGATTGTGGTATAGCTATCCTAGGACAACATACCCCTAGAAATAAGAGGTGCCCTCCTCCAAAATTTGTACTAGTGCCCATGACCAGCCCATTCCAAAACCATGTCCTGCCAGATCAGCTAACATCCGTCCCCTGATCAATCCCACAATATAAAGAGCTATCCGCCTCAATCTCCTATCAACTACTGGCTGCCAGGGCATCTAGTTTGATATGTTAGAATCTGCCTCATTAGGCACCTGAAAAAAATCTCCATATAGTGATCATTGTCCTCCAACTGATATTGAGGAATCGCCCCCCGGATAGGTATCAGCAGAATCTTCCAAACATCCTCCAAAGTGATGGTTGCCTCTCTAGTAGGCAAGTGAAAGGTGGTGGTGTCACTATGCCACCGCTCGATTACCACAGTCATCATCCCATTGTGCACCCTTAGCCTAGGCCAACAGGGCACATAGTCCAACCCAAATATAGATAATAAGCCCCAGTCATCCTCCGTCAGCTGCGACTCCAACTCCATGGTAGGAGGCCAATGCTCTCGCGGTCCCAACGGTGGGAATTGCTCCTACAAGAATTTTAGAAAACCACTATGTCAGTCACCTTTTCTTCTAGTCCTAGTCTAAACCTTCCCAAAGTGGGGCATCTTGTCCCTAGGTCTTATGTTGACCTATCCCTGACCCCCATCGGGTCTCCCCATTTCCCTCCCTCTCGGCATTTTCCCTTTTGGGCATAGATGTCGGGTCAGCCAAAAATGCCAATTCATAGACCAGCGTCTCCGACATCCTTTCCTGCAGACCATTGTCTTGAAAGATGTAGGTCTGAGTCCAGCATCTTCGAAGATGCCGGTCTAACACCGTCATCTCTGGAGACGCTGATTTGGAGATTGACGTCTATGTAGACATTGATCCAAGGATCAGCGTCCTCACAGATGCTGGTTCAAGAACCGGTGTCCCCGGTCTGAAATACAAAATTTCCCTTATTAATGCCCCATCTACCCCTCCAAAGTATTAAATAAATTCAATAATAATAAATACGATGTCTCGGATAGCTCACTCACCAGTACCGGTCACTCGATGGGTCTCCCATGTGTGCACACGCGCTCTCCAAGCTGCTCCTTCATCCTCTTGTCAACCATATTTTCTCTCTAGAGCTCAATTTTCACTATTCACTATTCACAAATGACCTTTAACCACTCCAGCCCCTCTTATAGCCCCTATTTTCCCCAAATTTTTTTCCCACCCCCGTTTCCCCTTGTATAGTCTTGTATATCTTGTCCTGTTGTACAGCTTGAATACGCATAAAATCCCAAAAACATTTTAAAATCATGAAAAATCCAAAAAATTCTAAAAATTCCAAAAACATCAAATATTCTCAAAAATCATGCAATAAACACTTCATTCTTTCCAATTCATTCCAAGTCTTCAACAAACGCTTCGACTCATGTGACTGCAACACTATTTTTCACCAAATCAATTTTGCAAATGATTGTCCTTGCTCTCCATCCTGTTCACAGCTTTTGCCATTGAATCTCTTTTATCAAAACAAATCCAATCTCTGCCCGTCGGGATGCATCTTTCCGACATCAGCTTATCAAATCCTTTATCACATCAATCCTGTTCATGGCAAGAACTTTGGACCGAATGACTGCTTGGTCATGAGGCCTTCTTTATTGATTTTATCTTTTTGTGTCAGTTTAAACCTACTCACCACTACCTTGATCTGCTATATCTTGGTGCGTTGTGAATGGTCGCTACTGATACATGCGTCTTTTGCAGTATAATTTTGTTTGAGCATCTAGTCCATGCAAAGGAATCTTGTCATCTATGTTTTCTAAAACTTGATGCATACCTCCTCTTGAAATATCAAAATCGGATGTACTCTCCATATTTTTCACACAAATGGATCCCCAAGGATCATTTAGCTGCATTTTCATCTTTGAATTTATATTCTTAGTTCCATTCTCAACTGTATTTTAGAAGGATTCTATTTATTCCCTCCTTCCTTTCCTCTCTTCCATTGTGTCCTTTTTCAATAAAATTCCACAACGTCATCTTCGTTGTGTTCTTTTCTCGAGGGGGTACAACCCTGTACCATCGTTGCTTCAGCATGACTCCTAGAAACACTCTTCCTCTGGGGCAACTCATTTTCTTGTCTTTGACAAAACATCACTTGCAACGCCATGTCAAAGAGGGGAAAAATGTAGATGTTAAAAAAATATTAATATTATTTTCCCTCTTATTCCTCTAACTATTTAATTCAGTCAATTAAATAGTTTCATTTATCAATAGTTTAAATACTATTCTAATGTATTTTATTTAAATACATTTGTCTCATGAAAATCCCTTTTAGTAAATCTATATTTATTAAAACCTCCATAGTCCTAATTCTTCTAAAGCATGATTTATTCAAATTCAATATTGATTATAATCTAAACCCTAGCTAGGAACCTATTAATCCTACCCTAAAGCCTACCCTATTCCTACCCTACTCCCATCACCTCTTTTTCTAAGTATACTTCCCCACCTAACTGTCCTTTAACCATGCTTAATGGGTGATTCCTAACCTTTTTAAGGCTAATGGGATGCTCACTCACATGGGGAAATTCTCTCCAAAATTGGCACCCATTCCTCTTTAATTCCTTCTTACAACTTTGTCTCCCATTTAGAAATATTGAGCTATTCAATATTAATGCCAATTTTGACTCAAAATTGGCCATCTTTTCAAGTCCATGTGTCTCTTATGTGGCTCTTATGTGGATGCCACATAGGTGCCACTTCATCCAAACCTCTTCCTCTCTCCAAAAACTCTATAAATAGAGGCCTTCTCCTCTCATATTTTCATCTCTCAATATTGCATTGTTATCATGTTATTTTGCATTTAGAAGTTCATAGCTATAGATTTCATGTTTTCATATGCTCTTAGTTTATGCTTAAATCACTTAGATATTACATGCTAGGTTATTTTTGGTTAAAATTGAATCATATTTTTTTATCTCATATCATAACATAGCATAGTTCTTGCATCATAGCTTTTAATCTCATGTCTTGCATATCAATTTGAGCATCATCTTTGGGAAGGATTTAAGACTAGTTTTCCATACTAGTTCTTGAAT
>MU223230.1:2154387-2171447 GCA_018584345.1 Thuja plicata | reverse complement strand
ATCTTTGGGAAGGATTTAAGACTAGTTTTCCATACTAGTTCTTGAATTTCTTCTTTGATTCCAAGCTTGCATTCCATAGTTGCATTGCCTTGGGGATTCATGTCATTTGTGTGTTTGAGAGAGCACATCTACATCCTATCAAGAAGAGCAAATCAAAATGAGTAAAATAGGGTGCATTGTTTACTTATTTTTAGCTCAATCTGATGCTATGTTGAGTTCTTTGTTGCTTGCTTTCTTGCTTGCTTTTTCATGTGATTGTGAATTGATGTGCTAACCCAATAATGTTTTAATGTTTGAGCTTTCTCCCAATAGATTGATATTTTGGTATCAGATCCATGTTTAGCAGCATTGGGAACCTAACCCACTACGCTATTTCTAAATTTGTCTTGCATGTGTAGGATGCCACCTATCACTCGTCAAGCCCGTCAAAAAGGGTATGGTCGGCGACATATCCCCATGGAACACATAGAGGTATGAACCAAAGTAGAGGATCATAGGAGGGATTAGAGTCCACCTCCTGAACCCCCCGATCCTAATGTAGCTCTTTTGTTGGCCTTTCAGAACCTGGTCGAGCTCATTCTAGACCGCATGCCACTTGTTAATCAGGAAAGAGAGAGAAGTAGGAGCCAACCTCCTAGAGCAAGAGGGAATCAGATAGATTAGGAAGATGAATCTATTGTAGTACTAGGTAGTGTTCCTAGGGGTGGTGCACAGAGTCTCGATAGGGCACCCCCGATATCGAGAATCAGATCATAGAGTTGATGAGGCTTAAACTACATCCCTTCACAGGAGAAGAAGATGGGGCAGGAGTTGAGGCTTGGCTTTTAAGCCTAGAGAGGTACTTTGGGTTGTGGAATTATGACAGTAACCTTAAGGCGCGGTTTGCAATCCTTTTTCTTAGAGACAGGGCCTCCACTTGGTGGATGCATGAGGAGACCAAGCGAATTATTGACATCCATAACCTCACTTGGGGAGCTTTTCTCAAGCTCTTCAGAGAGTGGTATATTTCAAAATAGTTCAGACAGCACTATATAGATGAGTTCCATGACCTCCGACAATGGGGTCTTATAGTAGCCTAGTATGAGGGTAAGTTTCTCGACCTCCTACCCAATGTTGAATACATGGGAGACAAGACCTTGCAGGTGAATAGGTTCATCAAGGGATTAAATCCTGCGATTTCAGATAGGGTACACATGGTACCTTTAGGGAACTTAAGGTTCATGATGGACAGGGCCTTGGTGGTAGAAGAGATAGTCCAAGGCCCACATAATTATAGAGATGGGTCGCAGAACCACAATACCTCATCTCAAACCTCTGGATATCAGAAAAACATGTAAAAAGGGAATCAAAGGAACTCTTTAGGGACATTTAGGGCCCCACAATAGCAACATCAGCAACAAAAATAGCCACAATAGAAACAATAGAACTAGTGTCAGAGGGCACCTTAGGTTCAGCAGGGCTCCAAGTCCAAACAGTGGTAGTCTCAGGGTCGTAAGAAGGACCAAAGATCGCAGGCACCATATACCCCTCCAGCATGGACTTAGCAGTCCTCTAGGGGTGGTTATAGTGGTTCATCTAGGACTATAGGATCTCATTATTCTAGGCCTCCTATTTTTCAGGTTCAGTCACAGGGTCCATGTTACACTTGTGGTGCCATGGGGTACTTAGCTAGAGAGTGCCCACAGGGTGGTAGTCAGCATACAGTGATTTCAGAACCAACAGTAGGGGACAGGGGGAAATCCCACATGGTTTTTGCAACAGTGGAAAATCGTCAGGCAGAGCACTAAGCTACTGTTATTAAGGCCTCAGGTAAGATCAGAGGTAGTGATGTTACTATTCTTTTTGATACAGGAGCCATTGACTCCTTTGTCTCTCCATTGGTTGTGGAGCGTTGCGGGCTAGTGGCAGCTAGACAAGAGGTTAGAAGGGAAGTAGAGTTAGCTTCAGGAGCTAGAGTTTTCGTAACCTCTATGGTTAGAGATTGTCTGATCCAGATTGATGGGATGACCACCATAGCTAATCTCAGAGTTACTCCCCTTGGATCTTATGGTCTAGTTCTTGGCATGGATTGGCTAAGTACCCACAGAGCCAAGCTAGATTTTTGTAAGAAGAGGATCAAATGTTTGGATGATGATGGTACATATACAATTATTACTGGGGTTCATAGGCTTGTATCCCTCCATGTGATATCCGCCATTCAGCTTAAGTGATGCATGCGGAAGGGATGCCAGTTGTATGCCATCACCATCAATGTTAGGGAAGAAGAGATAGAGAAGGAAACTTTTCTTGATGACTTCCCCATTCTTCAAGAGTTTGTAGATGTGTTTCCATCAGAGCTACCTGGTATGTCTCCTCGTAGGGCAGTAGACTTTCACATTGATCTTATACCAGGAGCTGAGCCAGTTTCCAGAGCACCTTATATGATGACCACTAATGAGCTTAATGAGCTTAAGATACAGCTTGAGGAACTATTAGAGAAAGGACACATTCATCCTAGTGTTTCTCCTTGGGGTGCACCAGTTATCTTTGTAAAGAAGAAAGATGGCTCACTTAGATTGTGCATGGATTACCAACAGTTGAACAAGGTGACCATTATGAATCAGTATCCACTTCCTAGAATCGATGACTTGTTTGATCAGTTGCAGGGTGCCCGAGTATTCTCCAAGATAGACCTCAAATTGGGTTACCATCAATTGAGGATTCTGGATACTGATATTCACAAGACTGCATTATGCACTAGATATGGCCTCTATGAATTCATAGTGGTTCCATTCAGTCTTATGAATGCTCCAGCCATGTTCATGAGTCTTATGAACGGAGTATTTCAAACTTTCCTTGACAAGTTTGTAGTTGTTCTTCTCGATGACATCTTGATATATTCCAAGGATGAGAAAGAGCATGAGGAACACCTGAGGCAAGTTTTGTAGTGTCTTAGAGACAATCAGTTGTATGGAAGCTTGGAAAAGTGTTCTTTCTTTAGAGCAAAGGTCAAGTACCTTGGCCATGTTATTTTAGGTGATGGGATCTCAGTAGACCCATCAAAGATTGATGCCATCATGGATTGGCCAGCACCTACCACTGTGACCAAAGTTAGGAGTTTCATGGGTTTAGCTGGTTACTACAGATGGTTTGTTAATGGTTTCTCTTAGGTAGCACACCCCATTACCTCTCTTCAGTGAAAGGGAAACAAGTTTGAGTGGACTGAGAAGTGTGATAAGGCTTTTCAGGAGCTCAAGAGAGCACTTACTAGTGCAGCCATTTTAGCTATTCTAGAGCCCTCAGTAGACTTTATGGTATGCACAGACACTTCCCTAGATGGTTTGGGAGCAGTCCTTATGCAAGGTGGGAAAGCTATAGCCTACAAGTCTACAAAACTAAAGACTCATGAGCTCAACTACCCTACCCATGACCTTGAGCTTGCAGTAGTGGTGCATGCTTTAGTTAGATGGTGACATTTTCTCTTAGGACATTGATTCAAGCTTCATTCAGACCATCAGAGTCTTCAGTACATCTTCACTCAGCCAAACCTAAATGCTAGGTATAGGAGATGGATAGAGTTCTTATGTGAATATGATTTCGATGTCCATTACATCAAAGGGAAAGAGAACATGGTCGCAGATGCCTTGAGTAGGAGATGGTACAAGCTTTCTTCTATGTCTACTGGCACGGATTTGAGAGATTGCATCCTTCATCACTTGCAAGAGGATGAAATGTACGTAGAGGTTTGTGAGTTGATTCAATCTCAGAGACCCCTTGAGGGAAAGTTTTCAAAGTATGCCTTGGAGGCTGATGGACTATTATGTCATAGAGGACGTATCTATATACCTTCTTCCAGAGGATTTTGTGAGTTTGTGATGTTTGAGGCTCATAGGGCCCCTTATGAAGCGTATCCCATAGTTAAAAAGATGCATGCTAACTTGAGGCAAATTTATCATTGGCCAGGCATGAGGTTGCAGATTGCAGAGATAGTAGCTAGATTCCTAGAGTGCCAAAAGGTGAAGGCAGAACACCGTCATCTAGGTGGTCTCATTCAGCCCCATGAGGTACCAATGTGGAAATGGGACACCATAGCTATGGATTCCATAGTAGGCTTTTCCTATGTCTTCTCATCATCATGATGCTATCATGGTGACAGTCGTCAAGTTGACTAAGGTGGCTCACTTTTCACTTGTGTGCACTACCTTTACCGCACCAACAGTGGCACAAGTGTTCTTGCAAGATATAGTTATACTTCATGGTGTACCTCGTAAGATCATCTCAGATAGATATTCTCTCTTCACTTCATCATTTTGGAGAGAACTTCAAGCAGCTATGGGCACTAGACTCAACTTCAGTATGACTTATCATCCTAAGACAGATGGACAGACCGAAAGGGTTAATCAAGTGTTAGAAGACATGCTTCACATGTATGTCATGGACCATTTGACCCGATGGGAAGAATACCTACACCTAGTGGAGTTTGCCTATAACAATGGGCACTAGACTTCCTTGGGTATGCCTCCCTACTAGGCTCTTTATGGTAGACCATGCAGGACCCCACTCAGTTGGGATAGGATCGAGGATAGAGTTTCCATTGGTCCTGAGCTAGTCAGAGATATGGAGCAGCAGGTGACTTTGATTAGGCAGTGACTTGAGGAAGATCAAGATAGGTAGAAGAAGTATGTAGATGTGAAGATTGATCGAGCCTATCTAGTTGGAGATAGAGTCTTCTTGAGAGTGCGACCGCATAAGAGTCCAATCCATTTTGGAAAGGGCTCTAAGCTAGCACCCCATTTTGTTAGACCTTTTGAGATCCTTGAGAGGATAGGACCAGTTGAATACTGTTTAGCATTGCCACCTAGCCTTTCACGCATCCATGATGTGTTTCATGTTTTAGTTCTGAGGAAGTATATTTATGATGAGTCTCATGTGATAGATTGGGATGCCTTGCAGGTGGAGTCGGACGGATAGCTGGCATTGGAGCCAATTCGTATATTGAATCGGTAGACTTTGGGCCTTTGAGGTAGAGAGTTGGATCAGGTTAGGGTCCAGTGGGATTGCTATGATAAGGTTATAGCCTCTTGGAAGGACATAGCATAGATGAGATCACAGTACCCTCACCTCTTTGATGAACTCCAGGAGGAAGTTCATGCCTAGAGGGGGTGGATGTGAGACCTACATTAGACTATTATAGTTTTACGATTTTGATCTCATGCTTTTAGTAGTTTATGATTTGACATACTTTGACTATTAGAGACTTTTTATACATTTCAGGATCGATGGAATCCTGTGTTATATATTCAACACCTGATTTTGTAATCAGGGTACTTTTGAGATGCTTTATGTTCCGATTCAGTTTTAGTTTATGTTGATGTCTTATATGGATCTAAAATGTATGAATGTTACATGATGAATTTGGTTTAGGAAACCGATGCTAGGTTAATTTAGTTCTAATGCAAATATGGTTTATATGTATGTATATCATTGATGTCATGTTATGTTTCATATCATTTCATTTTGGATCTACTGATGTGTGCATTGAGTGTGCAGGAAAAGTTGACCATGGATCTAATTTGGGGACTTAGTACTGGAACCTATGTAAATAGCCATACTTTCCAAGGTCCTGTCTATATAAAGAGACATGGACCTCATTGTTATGTGTTTATTTCGTAAACATGGTTTGCATGTGTGTTATTAAATTAGTAAATATTTATGTGAATAAATCATGTCATTTGTTTTAATTTAATGTGCCAAGTTTGGCAATTGTTGTAATTTAATTATTGACATGGCTAGTAAAGGGGAAACCAATGTTAGTTAAGGGTTAAATAAATTCATCTAGGAGTAGTACCCAAGCTTACCCTAGGGTTAAAAGTTTCTAGAAGTCCTTTGACTTAGAAATCTATAGGTTAACTTCAGGGTGAGTTTTAGAAGGTCTTTTGGACTCCTGGGGGGTAACCGGGGTCAGTTTTAGTCACCCAACTTGGTACCCTATGGGTTAGGAGTCATTTTCTATCATTAATGAGCCTATAAAATCATTTATTTCTCCCTTTAAGTTTTATTTTCAGTCTTGAGCGAATTTGGAAGAGGAATGTGACTTTGGTTAACCTCACTCTCTTCTACCCAAGTTTCATTTGACTTCACCCTTGGAGAGTTAGGAAGTGGATTAGTTTAGGATTGGTTAGAGTTACCTCACCTTTGGGTAAGCCTTGCTCATGTTGGAGGTTTGCCTATTTAGGGAAGGATTTAGGATGAGTTGAGTGTTCACCAACTCTCTACCCTTAGAGATAGAATTCAGTTTGAAGGAGCTTTTTGAGAAGGAGTTTAGGAAGGATAGCTCAATACCATTCCTTTTCACACCTTAGCTTGGATTAAGGTTGGATTTCTTTAAAAGTCATTTGTTTGTGTTTATGTATGTTCTTGAGCTCAAGGACTCTATTAACGGAGTCCTATGTGTTTTGAAGCTTTATTTTTAGTTTTGAAATTTTATGTTTGTTTCTCAATATCTTTATTTTTTGATTATTTTTGAATGGGTCTTCAAGGCACACTCACCCTTGGGAGGGTAGAGTAACCTTGGAGGGTAGATGGAAATGATTCCTGATAGTGTAGAGTCTCCCATGTGTGGAGGGAAAAACCTGGGGTAACATGATACCCATGATGCCAGACTAGGGCCTGAGGGTACCTAGGAGGCATAAGGAGGTTATATAGGACTGCATCTTGTGAAGATGGTCCTCTTCAAGTCCATGTGAGGCTTGGTGTTCTATATTTATTCTTGTCTTTCTCCTACAGTGAGGTCTACCACTACCCCTATTTCAGGAAGGTCTCTTGGAGACCTATCCATTTGTTCATCCTTCTGTTGGGAAGCTTTTTGGAGTATATTTTCTTTCTTTTTTGTTTGTCTGCTTGTCATGTAGTCGATTTGTATCCCGTTCCAGTTTGGATCCCCAAGTTCAGGGGTGGCCTTGTAAAGGCCTAGGTTGGGAGGTGAGCCTCCATGGTCAACCCCAATGTTTGTCAAGTTCTTGAAGGGATAGCAAAGATGATTAATACCCTTATGTGTGAGATGGGGATAACTAGAAAAATCATCATTTGTAACCTATATTGACTTAAGGTTATCTTTATTGCAAAGTTGTATAAGGAAGTTTAAGGAAATATGTAGCCTATTATTGTCTGAAATTATATTAACATTTTTGTATTATGGAGAATCAATGGGAAGTGTAACCTTATTTTAAATTTGGGATTAAGAAAAGAGGTTTGATAATCTATATGCAAGTATTAGAGATTTATATAATCTAGTTAGTAGTAACCATAACAGTTTGACATTCCTTGGTATGTTTAATTTAAATTTATTTTATGGGTATAAATTTCCTCTCCAAGGCATTTTGTTGAAAACTCTTTTATATTGGGGATAGAATTAATCATTAATAGTGAACAAACTATTTACCTTATGGATGTATTTATTTACTCTTAGAATGGAAATCTTGTAGTAAGAAAAGTTTTCTTTTATGTATTACATCTATTTTTTTTGTGGTTCTTGAAAGGAATTATAACATTTTTTTTTTACTCTTAGCTTAATTCTAAAAATAGAAAAGCAAAATTTTAAATGCTTATTTTAGAAATTCCTTCCAATAGAACGTGGAGAATAAATTATGGATTGCTTTGATCGAATAAAAATTCAAAAAAAAATCTCCCATATAGTCGTTGTTTTGAAAAATACAGACATTTTTACACCAGTAAAATTATTAAAATAACTATTTTTTTTATGCTTCTTTCTTGTCCAAAGTAAAGAACTATCCTATTAATAAAAGAACAAATTTATATTAAAAGCATTTTTTTATGTTATAATGAAGTAAAAATAAAATAATAATAAAAAAAAGTTTGTGCATGGCATTGTGTAAAGGTGTGGTTTCTTTTTTTTAAAAAAAATTAGTAATGGGCAGGGAGGGCCGAAGCCCTTCCCCAACCCTTTTGTAATAGTGGAGGCCACGCGGGCGCTGCCCCCACCCCACTGTGGAACCACAGTGGGTGTGCGGGATCGGCCGTAGTCGGCTGCCCACTGTTGTAGACCACAGTGGCATGGAGGGCGCCACTCTACCGGCTCCCCACCCACGCGCCGCTCCCCTTAGCACCTCCTTCGCCATACCCTTTGCACCGCTGTCGACTATGTTTTAGATTGTAGTGGTCGAGCTCCTCCCTCCTTCCGCCACCTGCATATCCCATCCGCCTTCTGCAGATTTCTTTTAAATTGTTAGGTTTTCATTTTTACATATATCTTTAAAGGATTTTCTTTTAGATTTGATTTGGGGTATTTTATATGGTTATTATGCCTAATATATCTAAGATGTTTTATATTTTAAATATATGTCTCTTTTATTTTTTTTAAAAAATCAGATTTGATTGTTAGGAGGAGATTAGATTTTATTATAGATTAGACTTTATTTTTTTTTTAGAGACCTAAATTCAATTAAATGATTAAATTTTACCTATAGATATGAATAGGTTTATTTTGTTAAAATAAATTTAGTAATTAGAGTTAGATTTAAATCGTTATTATTTTAGAGCAATGTAGTAGTTTGGATGTTAATTTTTATAGATTTCTTTCTAGGGTTCTTAGATTATATTTAGTTTAATAACGAATGATTTAATTAAACATATATTATAATTTTGATTTACCCTCAAGTGGGTATTATTAGTTTTATGTAAGTTTTTGGGATAGTTATTATTTTAATTCTTTAAATTATAGTTTTTTTTGTTTTCTTGTATAAACCTGAGGGAGATTTATTTATTAATATTTAAATATAATGATAAACGAAATGTTTAGTAGTTTATTCAATCTCTTCACTATTTACCCCTTTTGACGATATTATTTTATCCCCTTGACCTTCTTCAATGAATGGTTGACTTTTGGTCAACCATGGTCAAACCTCGGTTGTTTGACTTAATTTTTGAACCCGGTGTCCCATGCAGTCTCTGGACTCTAGGGTTTCTGTTTCACACCTTTCAAAGATAGTTGACTTTTTGGTCAACATGGGTTGACTTCCTATCAATCATCTTGAATTACGTGCCTAAGTCCCCCTATAGGACTTAGCAGGCCCTAGTTATGCCCCTTCTCATATTTTGGAGTATGGTTGACTTTTGGTCAACTCTAGTTAACTTTTAGTCAACTGTCTCATTTTGCGTGTTTGAGTCTCCCTTAGGGTTTAACAAACCCTGGTGCTTACCATGCACTTATTTTGGAGTATAGTTGACTTTTGGTCAACTCTAGTTGAGTTTTGGTCAACTATCTCAATTTGCGTGTGGATCAGAATTGTAGCTTAAGAAACCCTTTAGGATAGCTCCGAAAGCTATTCCTCCCCTTGTAACCTTTATGGTTTATTTTATCCCATTGCACCATTATGCGTGCACCTGTTACCCATGTGGTAGTTCTGTTATTTTTTTAGTGCGTTTTTAAAAAAAAAAAATCGTGTGTTTTTGCCCAACTTTTGGGCATGACAATAGATTTTAATCTCATGTCTTGCATATCAATTTGAGCATCATCTTTGGGAAGGATTTGAGACTAGTTTTCCATACTAGTTCTTGAATTTCTTCTTTGATTCCAAGCTTGCATTTCATAGTTGCATTGCCTTGGGGATTCATGTCATTTGTGTGTTTGAGAGAGCACACCTACATCCTATCAAGAAGAGCAAATCAAAATGAGTAAAATAGGGTGTATTATTTACTTATTTTTAGCTCAATCTGATGTTATGTTGAGTTCTTTGTTGCTTGCTTGCTTTTTCATGTGATCGTGAATTGATGTGCTAACCCACTAATGTTTTTATGTTTGAGCTTGCTCCCAAAAGATTGAAGAATTCCTCATACTACAGATAAGAAGAAATAGATTAATTTTGGTGATTTCTATGTTTGATAATCTTTTGTTTTCACTAATGCAATGATCTATTGAAGTGTTGTGTCTCTCTTAATAGGTACAAAAATTACACACACATCTCTGGTGCCCACCATGGGGCATGATTGCTCAAAATTTCACAAAATTCTTCTCTCTACCCTTGACATTTTTAAATTTTGTAGGCATTTTATCATTTTTGGGAGCAACTTATCATTTCTGGTCAATCTTTTATCATTTCCGGGAGCAACTTATCATTTCCGGTCAATCTTTTATCATTTTTGGGAGTTTTAATATCGTCTGCCACTGCATTTATGGAAGGTAAAATTTGGCCTTGAAATCATTTTTGGTAATATTTTTTCATTTTTGGTATGTGTTATCATTTCGCATAAAAGGCTTATCGTTTGGGATCAAACTTTTATCATTTTCGGTGTTTATCATTCTGGTCTCTAAAATATCGTTTGGCATCCAGAGAGCAAAAATACAAATTTCTGTCATTGACAAATTTGATTTCTAACTTGCTAACGTGGTTATTTTCGTTATTATGATCCTATTTTTAGTAGCCTAACTTATGTTTGCAGATTGTTGTCGGAGCTAAGAGAGCAAAAAAAGATACTAACTTGCAGTTTTACAGATTGCCGATCCCTCATCTTGACTTCTCTTTTCATGATTTTCACACTAATTACATTTTCTAATCTTCTACTTAACTAAGTAGAGGAATACGCTCTTTTCCTTCTAAGGAAAATCAGAAACTCACAATCAGTTTATGAGTTGAAAGGAATTTGGAGAGAATTGAACAAAGAAAACAAAACAAAATTTCTTTTGGATCAGTAAATGAACAACTCAAAGCACTAAATTTGTGGGATAAATGAACAAATACATCATTTAACTCTTTTTGGGACAGAAATTGAACAACACAAAGCACTTAACATTGTGGATTAATTGAACAAGCAAAGCTTCATTGTCTAAATTTGGGATAGTAACTGAATAAGCAAGTCATTTAACATTGTGGATAACTGAACAAACACAATCTTTTCTTAATCATACTTTTTTTAGTTTAAAGAGATTTGATTGATGTGTTTTGGGAGAAAAAAGTAGGGACTAACCATCCTACGCTTGCCAATCCTTTGTATGCATATTTAATAGTAGAGGGCCTGTCGGTTGAGGAAAAAATCTCGCAAGAATGACCCAAGTGAGGAAAGGTTTTACGCCAACCCTTCCAACTCACTATAAATAATTGCTTCCTCGTAGGCCAAAGCCTCAGAAGACAAAATCAATTTTTTTCATAGAATTTCAACATCATTCCTTGAACATGCTTGGGTATGTGTAGAGCGGAGCCTCTTGAATCTTGCTTGTGAGACTACACATATTTAAGTACTCATAGGGCTATACACCTCAATTTTGCCTTGTGCAATTCTTGGGAGACAGTTTTGAATGGATTGCCTCATCATAAATAATGAACTTTGTAGACAAACTACCTGATTCATCCCCAAAAGGGTGATAATCCTTGTACAAGGCAAAAATTAATTTTTCCAAGACACTCATCATATCATTCCCTCACTTGCGTTTGGAGTCGGCTAATACAACATCATGACTGGAGCCATTGCGTGCTTGGTGATGGTTGTATTCTGATTAGCATTTGAGTGTGTACCTAAGTCAACAAGCAAGGATTTTCATCCTCTACCTAGAAAATAGGGGATAAGGATGTATTTGTTCACCCTCTACTAATGAAACAATGCTTGGTGTAACTGAAAATTATTAAAAAGATAACTCTTTCAAACAAGAAACAAAATTCAAACCTTGGTCTACATGTGTTTTTCACTCACTAAACAATCTCAGAACGTGATCTTTAATCAAACAAACTTCACGCACTTCCAAGAAAAAACTGACAAAATTTGATAGTGGGCACTTGCATAGTTTCCTCTCAGAGAAAGATAGTTTATTTTGGATCCCCTTTTGACTCTTTAAATCTATTCTTATTTCTTTTTCTAGTCTCACTGTGGCTGTATCAAAAAATTTTCAGACGTCTACCTTGCATGTCTTGTCAGACTCTTACAATCTGTCTCAATACATGTGGTCTATCCGCTTTTTACAAAAAATTGATTCCCAGCTCACTATCAGGGCATTCTAACCCTTTGACAATGGAATCATTTACTTCCACCAAAACACAAACAACACTTCTACCTAGACACACTCACTTGAACAATTTAAGACTCTACTTGACACTATCGGGAAACTTTGACGAAGATGAGATACAAATACATGGTTAACATAAGATGCAACAAGTACACATCTAAAGGATCAAGAGAACTTCCTAAATCACTACACTTTCAAAGAGAAACATTTTTAATTCCCTACTCGATCTAGATTCTCCATAAATGGACAGGTCCACTCGTGGATGGAGTGAAGCTTTTGACGAATATGACAATAGAAAAAACCAAAAGCACGAATATATTGATGAAGAAGAAGAACCCACATTTGAACGCCCTCTATTTGAATCAGGCAGTGAGGAAGATATCACTAAAGAAGAATATGATAAACTCAAACAGAGCAAGAGGTTCCACAAGATAATGGAAAAGATGATTGACAAAGATAAAGAGAAATACTTTCTCCATCTAGCGTCCATTGGCATAAAGTTACCCAAGGATTATGATGTGGAACAACTAAAAGAAATGGAGGTACCAAATCCTATATCTATCCTCACCAAACAAATTACCTTAATGAAAACAAAAATTGCAACTCTCAAACAGGATAAGGCTAAACCTAAAATGAAGTACGTTGTGGACTCCATTTGTCCATTTCCTTTCAACAAGAGTATCACTATGGTCCCATTCCCTCCCAACGTGGCAAGACCAAAATATGACAAGTATACGGGAGAGACTGATCCACATGATCATGTTAGAGAATTTTGTGCTCTTAGCATAGAGTACATGCATGAACCTACATACCTCATGCAACTTTCTCTTGGAAGTCTAGGAAGCCACACCATGGAATCATTCTCAAAACTTACACCCAAGGTAAAAACTTTTGAGGAGTTAATACAAAAGTTTATCCAACATTACTCCTATAATATTGAGCATGATGTGACTATGATAGATCTGTGCAACACTAAACAAAATACTGGTGAATCCTTTACCCACTTTCTACAAAGGTGGAGGAAAATCTTTGCATGGTATTCAAGAGCTATTCTCAAATCTGAGAAAATGGAAATATTTGTCAATAACTTGGTACCTGAACTGAACTATGCACTACAAATGCAAGACTCCCCTAGCTTTTATAGGATGATCAAAAACACCATCTGTATCAAAGAAGTCATGGTAAAAAAGGGGGAGATCACTCTTCAAAGTGAAAACAAATCTAACAACTCCAACTCCAAACCTAAATGGTGGAAGAAAAACAAAAATGTTGTCAATGATGGAGTAGTAGACATATCCAATATTGGTCCTAAACCTGAGGTGTTCAATCTAACTAACAACAAGCAAGCAAGAAAAGATGCCAAGGTAATGACCTCCATACCCAAAGAAAACAATGATAATGGCAAGGGTTTGCCATGGACTTCCAAACCTCATAGAACACTTACTCCTTTGGGAGAGCCTCTTGAGACTATTTTGAAGACACTATTAGACAACAAAGTTCTCACAATCCCAGATTCCAAACCACGGGAGCCGAAATTCAAACCAAAATGGTGGGATGACAATTCTTACTATGTCTTTAACAAGAACAAAGGACACAAGACTAACAACTATCTTAAACTCAAACATGTTATCCAAGACCTTATCAAAGAAGGAAAGATCAAAGTGGAAGGACACACTACCAATGAAGACAACATTTAACAAATTGTTCCCTAACTACGAGAAAGGGGAAGCATCTAAAGGAAAAGGTAATGAAGTAAACTACACTTACTCCAATAATGATAACATGATCAATATGATAGACATTAAAATTGAATCAATTAATATGGTCACAATCAAAGGTGTTTCCTTACAATTGAATGCGGTAACTTGGAGCCAAGCACAGGTCACGATCAAAGGACCTAGTTCTACCCCAAAACCAACATCAACGTCCAAAATTCCTATTATTACTATCCCCAAACCAGCAACAAAACAAATGGTGACTATTCCTATAGCAAAGTATGACTGGGTGGACCAATTGCAATGAACCTCTACCAAAATTTCTATTTTTGAGTTGCTTAAGATATCCACAGTGCTTAGGGAAATTCTGGAACAAGCCCTACATGCCGCAAATGTACCAAAGGACCTTGATATAGACAAATTCTAAGCGATGGTCAATCACATATCAACGCCACATTACCTCTCCTTTTCTGAAGAGGATGATAAATCATTGACACATCCACATAATCAACCCTTTCATATTGAAGTAATCATTCATAAATCCTGTGTTAGACACGTATTAATAGATAGAGGTGTAGGATTGAATATTTGTAGCCTTAATCTAATCAGGGAACTGGGTCTTTCAAAACTGACCATTGACTCTAGAAGAAAAATAACTATCAAAGCTTATGATGAGGAAGAAAGATCCTCTAAAGGTCTTATTGTTCTACCCATCAAAGTCAGGCCGATTGAAAGAAATGTCATCTATCAAGTTCTGGATCTACCTCTAGCCTACAACATCCTTTTGGGGAGACCATGGATCCACGAGATGCAAGTTGTGCCATTTTCTTACCACCAGTGTATCAAGTTCCCACATAATGGGGTGGAAGTGACAACCCCTACAAACGCTAATTATACTTGCAACAATATCAAAGCAGGTAGTATGATTCCACATAACAAAGAGGCTATGGATGAGATTGCTCCTAAGACTACCAAAGACATGGTGATGAAGAGTTTTGACAAAAATTTAAAACTTGAAGAAACAGGTATGGGAGAATACAAGCTAGACATGACTCCATCACTGACAAAATTTCCAATATCACCAAGATCCTATGGAAGACCCTCCTCATCTTTCACTCCTGCCGCATCTAAAGAGCCAGAAATACACAAAGAAACTAGCATGATTAAGGCATCCACATCATCTTTAAATAAAACAGAAGAATAGGCAGTCTTGGATTGGATTTACAAAGGAGAACCAAAGGAAGCTAAGGTTAAACATGTAGAAATATCCCTAGAACACTATGGTAAAGGATATGAACTCCTTAAGAAAATGGGATACAAAGGAAAAGGACCTCTAAGAAACACAGGAAGAGGACTTATTGAACCTATACACATAGAATTCAGGAATACCAGAGACAAAATATGACTAGGTTTTAATAATGAATCAGACAAACTTACTTCAAAAGAAATCCTGGTCTCTGACAAAGGGAGTGATGAAACAAAGGCGATAAAAATAGAACAATGGTCCTATGAAAGATTATTACATGTTGGCATGGAGAATCTTGACTATCAAGGTGAGCACTATGTACCAAGCTTTGAAGCACCTCAGGACATTCACATACCTTTGTTACCACAAGCTCCTATTCAAGAGGTAGGAGACATAACAACAGATGATCCAGAGGTACCATTGATACCAAAGGCTATGGAGAGCACACCCCAGAAATAGGATTCACATCCTAACTGGGGTCAGTTGGTCACAATCACACATGTCCTTGATTTACCACATTTTGATCCATGGGTGGCTCACCGAGTACATCAGATAACTATTCCAGAATTCTTAAATAGGTCTGATGATGAAATAACAGACTCTTGTGATTATGAATGGGATGATCTATCTATCGCAACAAAGGACATTGAAATAGATGTGATTCACATGTGTATGACTCCATAAGCACCCAATGAATGTTCTAACACTACTCCCAACAATAGTGATATTCGTGAAGCAGAGGAAGAGTTCCTTCCCCCAATAATTGATGGAGAGATTGGTGTTCTCAAAAGTCTAGAATAACTTCAAAGGCAACAAGAAAGAAGCCTCCTTTTACGAAGAGATGATGATGAAAGTTCTACTGATGAGTCACTAGAGTTTGGTCCACATATAAATAACAATGACCCTTTTAATGAATATCTAGCTCTTATTGATCTAAACATCAAAGAACTTAACTTAACAGGACATGTCATGTTAGTTAATAGCCATGATGCTGATGTAATGTTGTCCTTCCCAGAGTCTGATTCCTTATCACTGATAAACCTAGACCTAATTGATTGGATTAGTACAGATCCTACTTCTATCCTCAACTTTCCCAATGACTAAACCTTGGCTTGCTATCTAAACGCTTGTGAACCCTATCCTTCTTCCACCAATGCAAGGAGCATGAACATGTCATAGGCGGATATCAAGTTTCTTAGTCAAAAATTGAAAAAGAAAAAGAAAAAGGGAACTGATGGTGTAAACCACGTTGTGGCAGTATCAGATCCTAAAATAGTAAAAAGAAAAGATGTATCTAATGGTGAACACCTCTCAAAGGCACCAAAGGATGAGATTCTTGATATCCTCCCTGAGCACTTTCAAGAAAGGTCTTTAGTTCTAATAGAACCAACACAACAAGTTAATTTGGGCATAGCTGAAGATCCTCAAATAGTACACCTAGTGCAATCTTTGTCAGAGGAGAAGAAGATATAGTTCATCAAGTTCCTGAAAGAGAAGAAGATCAACTTTGCATGGTCTTATATAGATATGCATTGATTGGATCCTAAATAGATAATGCACCACTTGTCTATAGCTCCCAGGATCAAACCCATAAAACAAAAACTTAGAAAGGTGAATCCCCATGTTGCATTACTAGTAAAGGAAGAGCTAGAGAAATTGTTGAAATTTGGATTCATAAGAGTCATTGCCTACATAGAATGGATCTCCAATATAGTCCCAGTGTCTAAATCTGATAAATCTATCAGGATATGTATAGACTTTAGAGACTTAAACAAGGCATTTCCTAAGGATGACTTCCCACTACCTAATATTGATATGATCATAGACCTCACAGTAGGCTACCAAATTGTAATGCCCACAATTAAACTAAGCAAAAACACAACTAACAAAAATTTTTCTTTATATCTTAATTAAATATTATAATTAATACAACTTTCAAAAAAACATAACTTTAATTGCATGATCACATTTACATTAAAGTATAACCTTAGTAAAACTAGGGTAAAAGTTAAAACTTAATTCATTTATCTCAACAATTAATAATTTCATTTGAAAACGAGGTCACCTTAAAGAAATTAATAAAATTTCCCTGATAAATATAATCTTT
>MU223230.1:2113290-2124753 GCA_018584345.1 Thuja plicata | reverse complement strand
TTCTCCAATATTTAATGTTGCAGACCTCACACCTTTCAGAGGCACAATAGGTGAAGACATACAGGGAAATGAAGACTACAATGCTGAAGATTATGTCATTAATCTTCCCCCTAGCAAGCAAGTACAAATTGAGAGCATATTGGCCACCAAACTGCTCAAACAAACAAGAAAGATGAAGTAATTTCAGTACCTTGTCAAATGGAAGGGTCTTTCTGAGATTGATGCAACATGGATGATTGAAGAACATATCAAAAACCATGGCTCAACAATTCAAAAATTAACCCAAAGTAGGGACTTGGGTTTTTCATCTCCTGGGGAGTACAGTGCAGGAGCACCTTCTTCATCAATTTATCATCAAGAGGATCCCTCAAGAATTCAAAGGACTTAAACAAAGTCCAAATAGGTCTTAGGTTTCCTAGGAATAAGAGTTTCCCTTAGAATCCAATTGTGAGACCCCAGTACCAGGATTAGGCAGGAATAAGCCCCTGGTCAACTGTGGGTCAAAGGGATTGGCAACTCATCATTTTTAGTATTTTTGTGTAGTTTTCATGTTTTTTGGTATTATTGATCCATTTTGGATCACTTTAGTTCAATAAGTCATAAATTTTCAACATATTGCAAAAATTTGGAAAAGTTGTCAAAGTTGTAAGGTTATAACTTTGTATTTGGCATTTTTGAATCAATAAAATTCACTCTTTTTCCTGTAATTTTGAGGTTTCCTATAGTGTATGGGTACAGAATGATGGAGGGTTGAAACCAATTGGGGAAGTTATCCTGATATTTTATCTTCCATTTGCACTTGGTTTGAGGTTCTAATTCATTGTGAGTCAAAATTTATTGTAGATTTACTGCTACAGCCTGTGGTTTTGCCTCCAATCAAGGGTTTCGAGACAAATCTATTCATATCTAAAGATTCCACCATGGGAAATTAAAACCCTTTGGTGGAATCCTTGTAATAATGATTCTCTTTGATTTTATTTTGGTTTGGTACAAAAAGATGTAGGTTGGAGGGAGAAACGTGATGCCCTAGGGGCACATCTCCATGTGTGACCCCCAGTTTTGTGAGGATAGCAGTAATTTGACTGCCTTAAACTTTGAGCCCAAGCACCAAAATCAAGATTTAATAATTTTTGACCATTCCCCATCAAATGCAAGTGGTTTGGAGACTCTATGAAAATTTTAAAGGGTACTTCCTTTGTTAAATTGGCCTAATTGTGGCTTTTTGCAAAACAGACTTTGTAGTAGTTTGGCAGATTCTTCAAACACCCAGACCTCTAAAATTTGGGAACTTATTAAGTGTCCAAGGGGTTTTCGAAACTAGTGTTTTCTTGGGCTATTCAATTGGAAAAAAAAAGGTTAAACCCCCAAAACCTCTCAGCCAGGGCTACTAGCAGTTTTGGGTTTTTATGAAGCATGTACTTGAAAACCATGTGATAGAATCTTGAAACTAGTGGGAACATCTTAGTTTGGACCCAAATAGGCAATATCCATGCCTAGTTTCATTCCTCAGAAATATTTCCTCAATTTGTCACATTAAACCAAAAATTGCTCTTTTGGGTGTCCTAGGAGCAACTAGTGAATAGTTGTCTTCTTTGTGCTTGGGATCTTAGGGATTGAGACCCAACAAGTTGGTGGTGAGTTTGACCTATAGGAAACCTTGGACATTAGAGATTGGTGATCTTTTAGAGAATTTTCTTATATCCTTACAGTGATTGTAGGGAAGAAGGTTGTATTTGGGTAAATCTCTTTATTTTGGGTGTACCCACCTGCGTCCATTGCATCAAAAAGGCCTAGAAGAGTTTGGAAACCAAAATAGAAAAACAAACTAAGGGGTGGGTATTACATCCTCCTCCCCAAAAACTAGGCTTACTCTTGAAATCCTACAACAAAGATAGAGATGTAAATCTCTCAACTCAAAGAATCATACCGAATTACAAAAGACTGAATGTGTGGGTCCCATAGGACCCTTCCCCGATCTCTGACTTGAACACTAGGGATCATTCCCTACTGTAGGAATGTGAAAAACTAGTTGTTTGTCCTCTACTTGCAACCCCACTCATAGGAGCATGATACATAGCTCAAGGATGATCAACCACTGCATACACTCCATGAGACATACCAACATTCCCAACTGTAGGTTTAGAAGCTACTAACCTCTATCCCAAGAGCTGCGCTGCACATATTGGACAACTGGCCGCAATGTGACCAAGCTTCCCACAAGAATAAAAACCCCCTATACTACCACCTCCTCTAACTAAAGGTGCACTGGACTACTGAAAACTACCCCTAATAGCATCCTGATGCAAACTCTAAACTGACTGATCAATCCTATTGTGCATATTGCACAACTAGTTGTGATAGTTCCCTGATTGTGAACCACCACTAGTACCATGAAATAATCTCTTACCCTGCTAGTCTGGTTACCCTTGAAAACTATAGGAGGGTTCCTAGAGTTCTTAGCTCCCTATGACTGATTACCTTAGTAACTAGGAGTAGGTCCACTAGACTACACTCTCATCTAACCACCATGGCCCAAAGCTAGATTCACCTCCACAAGAGTGGCTTTAATGACTGCTTCTTTGAGGCTCATAGGCTCAAAGAGCCTAACCTCTCAAATGATGCATTCATTGAGCACCCTAATAAAATGTTGAATCATAAGGGTTGAATCATGACCATAACCTGCATACTGCTTGAGCTCAAAGAATTGAGGCTCATACTCTACCACTGGCAGGGTCAACTACCTCAGATTGTGGAACTCATATACCCATTGCTGCATCCACTGATCTAAGAGAAAGCACTCTTGAAAGAGCTCAAGAAATAACTCCCAAGTGATAGTATCCATATGGAACCCTAAATTCTCCTCTTCTACCTTTCACCAGACTGCTACAAAATTAGAGAGTTGCATCACCACATACCTAGCTTTAGTATTACTACTAAAGGGATGCATGGAAAAATCCTCTCTAAGGAAATAATCCATGTCTCAGCCTCAAATCCTAATCCTTTCCCATCAAAGGGAGTAGGTCTTACTCTCATGAGATCCCTCATGTGGTTCTCTACCACAACATTAGGATCTACAGTGATGGTCCTCCTCAGAAGGATCCTAGATCTCACCCTCACTCTCTTCTCTAATTGATAATGATGAGAA
Source organism: Thuja plicata (assembly GCA_018584345.1). NCBI lineage: Eukaryota > Viridiplantae > Streptophyta > Pinopsida > Cupressales > Cupressaceae > Thuja > Thuja plicata. The sequence goes on along the minus strand of MU223230.1, from coordinate 2,121,608 downwards.
GCATCCTTCTCTACCCTAACCTTCTCAGGAAGATGGTTCAATATTGCTTGCAATAATTTTGTAAAGTCTATCTCTTCAAACTTAGCCCGACGATCATCCCTCTACTCATCTCTACTATGCTGACGACCACTATCTTGAATGACACTCATGGAAGGACTCTAATCCCTACCCCTTCCACGACCACCAACTTAGCCTCTACCATGACCTCTATAAGATCTAATCTCAGACATGATTCTTGAATCAACCAGAGAACCAAAAAACAACTCAAAACCAAAACTAATAACATCAAAAAGGAAACAAGTAATCACAATGAAATGGTTCTAAATACATCAGAGTTTTATGTCTATGTTTGTTTCAAGCTTTAAACCAAAAGATAACTAACGGGCATGCAAATTTTCTAGAGCTCCTAGTGTAGAAACGTGTGCTATGATAATAGATAGGGACCTTTTGGATACCATCACTAACCTTGATAAATTTTCTATCCATACTATCGCAACCTTTGAAACCAGACCCAATGATCTACTACCCCTTGTTTATCCCAAACTCATAGATTGAGAATTTCCTGATATATCTGAACTTGATACTTTACATAATGATGATGCAATTTTAGATTATCTTGGAATCAGAGATCATACACCTGAATGGAAATCATAAGGCGGGGTTACCTATAGAACTCAATGACATGGATTATTTTGGAGAGACTTCCAATCCTTTCAATCATAAAAATATGAAAATAAAAATATAGATCTAATTGTGAAAACCACATTGTGGCAGTATTAGACCAAGAAAAATAAAAAAATAAAGGATAAACCGAATGGTGAAAACCTCTCTAAGGAGCCAAAGGAGAGAAGGCTTGACAGGCTCCCCAATTATTTTTATCAAGAAAAATCAACCATATTGATAGTGTATCATTTTAAAATGGAAGCACTTCCATTTTAGCAGGTTTAGCACCCTCGTTTAGTACATTTTCATATTAGATTTGCATTTAGGATGCACATGCACTTGATTTTGCATTTCTAGGTGAAATTAGTGTTAGGATCCTTTGGGTCCTCCTTAATCTCCCTTTCTATGACTCTATTTTTGGGTAGAACCTATGTATTGGCTCTCCTAAATCTTCATCATACTTATTCTTTGGCCTCTGTGCCTCTATCCAACATCCTAGTGTGCTTTCTCACCTTCTTCGACCCCTGGTTAAACTAGGAATCCTACAAATTTCCCAAGGAGACTAGCTTGAAGCCTCAATTCAGGGTTGAGGTTGACCCTAACCTAGGTCAAGGTCAAGGTTGACCTTGACCTAGGTCAAGTTTGAGGTCGTCCTTGACCTCTATCAGGTGGTGGTACCCACTTTCAAATATGGAGCCTATGAGGGTTCTAAAGCTTAAAATAGGTCCCTGAGTCTTGATGCCAAAGTATTTTCCTCGATATTCAGATTAATACATCCCCTCCTTGGTGGGTGATAGTAATTAGACCATAATTCAAGGTGAAATTTGAATTTGGGCCCCTTGCATTGCCCTAGGAGGTCTATATTGAGATATCTATATAAACACTCTCTTTTGCCTTCATTTGGATGTGAAAGAGAATCGTAAGATGATATGATGCAATTATGATATAGAAGGATAGGACATGATGATGCATTAAGACCTTCAAGAACTTTTTTGGACAAGCTATTGTGGATCTTCTTTGGATCAAGAGAGACATCTTCCTTCCCTCCTTGGATCCACCATTTTCAACCTTCAAGCATTCAAAAGATATTATCATGGGGTAGAAATTATGATTTGTGAGTTTGGTAGGAATACTTTAGCCTTGGGGGCTTGATATTCTTTCTTTATCACATTCAAATCTATGCATTACTTTCTCATTTTCAATTTATGACAGGTTTTTAATCTAGAGTATTAGATCTTGACATTACACATTCGAAGCTCTTTCTAAGAGAAACACACACACATATATTCTACTATATTTTGGCTGTTCGTTGAGGTGAAGATCACCAAAATGGGGGTTTGACTAAGGAAAAACCCTATATAGCCACCCCAAAACCCCTCTTTTTCAAATATTTGCAGGTGTTCTTTCAAGATTTACAGGTTCGGGAATAGTGAAATAGAGTGCAGATCTAGATACCCTTTTCAACAAACTTCCTGGATTCAAAAAAAAATTTTAGTCTAAGACTTTTTAGGTCAATTCTTCCCCAGGGTGCAATCAGAAATTCTGGCCAATGGTGACATTGACTTGAGGGTACAAATCATATTTTTGTTAGAATGAAAAAATATTTCTGGGTTTTTTTCATATCTGCATTTGCATTCCAGATCCGGTCTCAAATTTTCCAGAAACTCAACAAGGGCATCAGAAAATGGCATTTTTAGATCTACTATGATGTGAGGTAGGTATTTTACTCCATTAATCTTTGCTTTCAATTTCAAGTCTATATATAATACCTACACTTTGGGTTGCCTTTTTGTTTTACTTTTTGATCTCTTTTAGACCATAGTATGTATGTGTTAATTATTTCAAGTGATTTTAAGGATATTCATGAGTTAATTTTCATTATGGTATTGATCCATTGTTATTTGTATTATATCATCTATTTGCATATGATTTGTGATTATTTCATGTTGGTTATGATTACGTTAGGACATCATTTTGATTATGGTTTTCTGACAATAATGACCTGATATTTATATGCACATGGATCATTTGTATGCTTTGCATTTATGTCTGTTGTGGTTGGTATGGTATGGAAAAGAGTCATAGTTACTTGCTTCGGCGAGATCCACATGATAACCTGGTCTCAACCATTGTTTGTCATATGATATATGCATGTATGTTCATCTTTGTGATGACATATTTGCAGGTACCGGGCTACGTCTTCCCTAAATTGGTAGGAGTGAGTGTGCCCTATCACATTAATATCAATGGTAAGAGAAGGGAGATAATATTCAGGTCCAAATCCATACCCTAAACCTATACTTTGTCCTAGAAATAGGAAACAATCTGATTGACTACCCTAGTGTTTGAATCTGTCCAGTGACGTGGATTCGTGAACCTATTTGTGTGTGTTTGGGTGTCTGTTTCACTTGATTATCTATTTGAGTTGTTTATCTGTTTGGATGGGTTTTAGGTGATTTAAAGATGCTTTTAGCTTGAATTATTTAATTAATATTTATGAAAAATATTAATGTTAATTATTGCACCTTTAATAAGGTTAAAATATTGATATATGAAATATATGACTATTTAATAATTAAATATTAATTAAAGGCCTATATTTAATTAATTGATTTAATTATTAAGTCTTGATTTAAATAATTTAGATTTAATAAATATTAAATTCAATTAACTCTGATTGATTGTGCATAGTTGATTTGTTGAGTATTCTTTAATTGCATGATTAATTGATTTATTTAATTGAAATATTCTCACATGCATTTTCAATTTAACACTTTGCTTTTATATTATAAAGTTGAAATATGCATGCTTTCAGTGAAAATTGAAAATAAAGAATTTATTTTAATTATTAATTAGATAATTTATATTCCCTTTAGGGTTTTACTTTTTGAAAACCTAATTGCTTGGTTTTCTATATCTTTGGATAGAAAGTCATTTTGGAGATTATTCAATCAAGAGAGAAAGGAAAATCAGGCGATGAAGGATTTATGAAAGCTTGAGAATATTTTGGAGCACATTTAAAATTTTTCTTTGCTTGGATTTGTAGAATGTGTTCCTTTTATCAGTTATTGAGGTAGGATCTTGTTCATATCAATTCTAGCTTTCAGATCCCTGTCTTCCATGCATTTGAAAAGTTAGGATCCTTTGTGTGATCTTCCTTGTTTGATTATTGTGTGGTTTATTGATTTAAAATTTAATAAAAATGTTCTTGTTTCAATTTTGTGTTTTTCTTCAAGTTTGCATGTCAAATCTGTGCTTGTGGGTATAAAGATTTCATTTTTGGGTGTTAGTTGCAAAAATGGGCATTAGGTTTTTCATGTGGAAATGAATTTGTTCAAAATTGCCTTTAGGGTTTCAATTTGGGAAAAATATCATTTTTTAAGAAAATTGATTATTATTGTCAAGAAAGGGTTTAACCCTCAGATATGTGAATATCTTATCTTCAAAGTGGAAAATTCACCTTTGTCATGTTCTTGCCAAAACCGGTCCAGATTTGCATGAAAACAAAACAATTAAGTTAAAATTGCATGCTTGAGAAATAAACTCTTCTTGAAAATAAATTAAAATATTAGATTTAGAATGTCTCTTGTTATTATCAATTTGCATGCTTAAAAGAAATAAAACTCTTTTTGAAAATAAATAAATAAATAAATAAATTAATATTAAATTAGACATCTTTCTTATTTTTATCAATTTGAATGCTTAGAAAATCCTCTTAAGGAAATAAAGAGTTATTATAAAATTTAGTATATTTCTCTTGTTTGCATTAGATTGCATGCTTTATTATTTAAGTAGTTTAATATTATTGCACGTAAATATAAAATGAAGATAAATGCATGTTCTCTCTTTTATTATGAAAATTAATTAAATAAGATTTTTTAAAGAATATGTATTTATAAGATATATTTATTTGTATATTATCTAAGAAAGATTTATTTATTTGTATTAAAATAATTCTTGTTGGAATTTGCATGCAATAGTATTCTATTTTTGGAAATTATATTTTTTTTTTCAAAAAAAAAATTTAATTTTTTTAAGAATTCATATGAAGTGGTATTCTATTTTTAGAAATTATAATTTTTTTCAAAAAAAAAAAGATTTTTTTTTTAGAATTCGCATGGAGTGGTATTCTAATTTTAGAAATTATATTTTTTCAAAAAAAAAAAAAATTTTAAAATTTGCATTGTGGTATTCTATTTTTAGAAATTATATTTTAAAAAAAATAAAAAAAATTGTAATTATATTTTATTTTTTAGCAATTATTAAATAGATTAATTTATATAAGGTGGATTTTATAAATTGGTCTATATAGGCTTGATGTGCATTTTCCTTAAAAATTGAATTATATTGTTGATAGTAATTTTATAAGATAAACTAATTTGCATAGTGTTACTATAAATAAGTTTATCACTGAATGTTATTGCCTTTTTAGAATCATACTCATTATGTGATGATGTGTCTTCTGAGTGACTGATTAAAAGATTGTGTGTTTCTTTCCCTTTTATGATACTGCTATGTGTCAGTTGTCTGTGGGGATTAGTTTTCTATCATAAGGTAAATCCAAAGGTTTTTGGGGTTTCAATTATGTGATGTTTTGTATGCTTCAGTGCATGATCATGATGTTATCGATTTTGGATCTCGATCTTTTTAACCCAACCTGAGTTGTCTCAACTAGTCCTATGTGATCATGTGATGTTATTTATATGTGGTATTGGTTAAATGGGAACCAATTGTTCTTGTGTGGGCAAGAACAAGATATTAGAGTTTTGATCTTATTTTGATATTCTTTATGATTCTCTAGGGGTGTATCCCTATATGAGCAGAAATCAGAGATGAGGTTTGTGATTTACCTTTGTGATATTTTTTTGTGAACCTAGGGTAGGTTACTTAGTTATATAGTAGGAGGTGGCTTGCAATAAGTACCAGAGCCCACAAGTGGCTGCAAGGATTTGCTTATTGTAAGTAGTGGTAACAAGTGATAACATAATTAGTCTAATTAGGCTGACCTAGTATTAAACTAATAAGATTAATGCCTCACCCATGCTTGAGCCCTAATATAGGCTAAGATGGAGGATGAGTAGATGCTAGCCCCCTTTCGAGGTGCGGGTTCAGGCATAGTTAGTGGCCTTGTCAGTTTGAGAGGTCATTGATGTCGTGTATAGTCACTTGGGTGCCAGGATCCATTAAGAGATTGCTAGGACTTAACTCAAGGATGCGACATATATGATATCTTCCTATATACATCTTAGGTTATCCTACGTGTGTCAGTACCTCTGGTTTTGTTTAGTGTTCCTTGTTTCGGATTAGAGTGCTTCTAGGATCTTCCTATGCATGGTGTATAAAGTCATGTTTACTTTATTTATATTCTTGTTGTATACCCCATGTGTGTGGGCCTGTTATTATCTCCTCAGCATGGTGGGAGTGGACCTTTGGCTCCACGTGGTGGGGTGGTAGTGATTCTTATTACCATTGAGATTCCGACGAATTCTTCTTCATGCTTGGTTGTTCCTTGTTGGGGTTTCATCTTCCTAGTCTTTTAGAAACTTGATCAGTTACTTGAGATGTGTATTGTACCATATGTATTTATTGGTTTTGATCCTTGGAGGATGCATTGTATTGTCTATTATGTATTATTACATACCCTGTGACTTGTGCAGTGGATGTTGATTAGGTGGTATACCTTATGGTATCAGAGGTATATGTAATCTTTATTATTGAGATGTATGTTATTGGGTTCAAATTATGTAACCTTTATGTTAGTTTTATATTATTGTAATCATAGATTAGTTTGTTTAAGTAATTCTACATTAAGGAACCCTCAAGAAATGTTAATCATATATGTGTTGTATTTTATGTATGTCATGTACTTCATTGTGTTGCTTCCGCATTGTTATCATTATTGTTTGTAAACATTTAAAAATAATTATTTCGTGAACTTGGTGTCATGTTTAGGTTAAGTTCTCCTAGGTTCCCTGGCAAGGCATTACACTTGGTATCAGAGCACAAATTTCAACTCTTGGAGCTCTGGAAAAATTGTGTGCCCATTAGAATGGTTAGTAGTGCATGTTAGTACTTGTCTTCTCATGTCTTGAGAGTCATTGTTCATGATCTCTTATTCTTGTGTGTGGTTCTTCCCACTTGATTTGGGAATGATGTATAGTCTTGGTTGCTATAGGTGGATACCTACTGAGGCTTGATTTGTGTTAGGATCCATGATGGAAAACTCTAGGGTTTCTAGTCTTATCGATGCTCATGAAGTTCATAATCATCTATAGGAGTGTTTTTGTTAGTGAGAAAATGGCTTACTTCTTTCGGTCTTGTGTGTTGGTATGTATGAAGACTTGGTGATTGTCATTTGATTGCCTTATTTGTTATAGCATGATAGTTGATATATTTTGTATGTGATATGTTGTAGTGATGGATTCCTAGTTGAAGAACTCCATGTTGTGTGATTTCCTTCCCTTAAATGATGTGTGGTTCTTGAGTGACCTATTTCCTAGCCTCTTGAGTGTGATTTAATTGATTGTGTATGATTAGACTTGCATGTTGTATTGAATTGACTTTATTTGAATTATATGAAATATACTGTATTGTGTGAGTGTTGTAATCAACTCTAATGAAATATAATTGGTTATCAAAATTATAAAGTAAATTCTTGTTTGTTCAATACATTGTGCATTGTTTATATATATATATATATATATATATAATTTATTAGGAGTGCATTAACAGATCTAGAATTATACTCATTATTATAGATTCAAATTGGGTAAATGACCTAATTCCCCAAGTAAATTGTGCATTACATCCTAAGTAGCATTCTTGTAACTCTTAACCTATTTGTAGCAGTTTGCAAATGATTGATTAGATATTTATGCTAGTAATAAAATAGAATGCATAATTACATGAAGTTGCATAAAGAGGATGTTAGAATTTAACATATTGTCGGGCTTGAGTGATGGTGTGCATACTCTAACGCATCTAGCATGAAAGATCTTGGATGTCGTGAAGCGACTACTCCCTTGAAAGTGTGGCTACTCCTAGTCACCTTGTTATATGAAATATTTTTATATTGGTTAGTACTTTTGGTTGATTGATATCTTGTTGTGTTGTATGTGGTCAACATTAATATCTTTTGAACTTTCTTATAACTGGATTAGTCACCCAAATCTCTTTTCATTTTCTATTTTGTAGCATTAGTCACAGTTGATTTATTGTTGGAATGGTACATACCCCTTTTGTTTTAAATGTTGGAATTTAGAATTTCTTCCACTTGGGCTTTTCCTTAGTCTTGTATGGTGACTATTCTGAATGTTTGTAGTTTTTTACCATGTCTCGTGATAAGTATTATTTCTATCATGTTCTTTATGGACCCCTGATAGTATGTATAAGGGAGGATATCCTAGAGATGGCACTGTATTTGTATGTGGGACAAAATGCATTATGTAATTTATATGTCGCGTGAGTGTTGCATTAATTAAGATTGCAGGGACTGTTCTAATTTCTATTTGATATGAACATGGATATCTGTCTTCTATATTAAGCTTTAGTATGTATGTATTTCATGATTTTGAAAAGCATTAAAGATATAGACTTAATTAGAAGATGTTAGGCGATGAGTAAATGATTAAGTAGATGTTTGGTTTATGCTTGAA
>MU223230.1:2056820-2091666 GCA_018584345.1 Thuja plicata | reverse complement strand
CAATCCACAGCCAAGTCTGGATTCATTTTTCCATGGAAGGTAGGTAACTCTGCCTTGTCTTCAAAAGGTCTTTTGCCCATAGATCTAAGGGCTTTGATGAAAGGTCTTTGGTCTGCAGGGATTTGATATTCATCATTTGAAGTTTCCTCAGAATCCTCTTCTTCTTCTTCAGATTCTTCAACCTGCTTGGTGCCTTTCTCTTTTTCTTCTAATCTCTTCTTCAGTTGTGTCATTTCCTCTGCTAATCTCTTGTTTCTTGCCTCTTATTCTCTCACCATTTTGGCCAACTTGGAGTTGGTCATCTTCCCTTGAGGTTTAGGTTCAAGATGCTACTCAAAGGATGGTTGTGCTTCTTCCTCAGCCATGTCTTATGGTGCCAATATTTGGCTCTGATACCAATTGATGCAATGGAGGCAGGTGGGTACACCCAAAATGAAGAGATTTACCCAAATACAACCTTCTTCCCTACAATCACTGTAAGGATATAAGAAAATGCTCTAAAAGATCACAAATATCTAATTTCCAAGGTTTCCTATAGGTCAAACTCACCACCAACTTGTTGGCTCTCAATCCCTAAGATCCCAAGCACAAAGAAGACAACTATTCACTAGTTGCTCCTAGGACACCCAAAAGAGCAATTTTTGGTTTAATGTGACAAATTGAGGAAATTTTACTGAGGAATGAAACTAGGCATGTATCTTGCCTATTTGGATCCAAACTAAGATGTTCCCACTAGTTTCAAGATTCTATCACATGGTTTTCAAGTACATGCTTCATAAAAACCCAAAACTGCTAGTAGCCCTGGCTGAGAGGTTTTGGGGGTTTAACCTTTTGTTTTCCAATTGAATAGCCCAAGAAAACATTGGTTCCAACAACCCCTTGGACACTTAATAAGTCCCCAAATTTCAGAGGTCTGGGTGTTTGAAGAATCTGCCAAACTACTACAAAGTATGTTTTGCAAAAGGCCACAATTAGGCCAATTTAACAAAGGAAGTACCCTTTAAACTTGTCATGGAGTCTCCAAACCACTTGCATTCAATGGGGAATGGTAAAAAATTCTTAAATCCATATTTTGGTGCCTGGGCTCAAAGTTTAAGGCAATCAAATTACTGCTGTCCTCAAAAAACTGGGGGTCACACATGGAGATGTGCCCCTAGGGCATCATGTTTCTCCCTCCAACCTGCATATTTTTGTACCAAACCAAAATAAAATAAAATAGCATCGTTATTACAAGGATTCCACCAAAGGGTTTTAATTTCCCATGGTGGAATCTTCAGATATGAACAGATTTGTCTCGAAACCCTTGATTGGAGGCAAAACCACAGGCTGTAGCAGTAAATCTACATTAACTTTTGACTCACAATGAATTATAACCTCAAACCAAGTGAAAATGGAATATAAAACATCAGGCTAACTTCTCCAATTGGTTTTAACCCTCCAGCATTCCGTACCAATCTGTACACTAAAGAAAACCTCAAAATTGCAGGAAAAAGAGTGAATTTTATTGATTCAAAAATGCCAAATACAAAGTTATAACCTTCCACCCACCTGTAAGGGCTTATGAATGCCTCCTCCAATGGTTACAACCATTTTTGAAACCATTTGGCCATTTGGAGGGCTTAATTACATGTTTTAAGCAAAGTTGTCAAAGTTGCATTGACAACTTTTGCAAAGTTTTGCAATATGTTGCAAATTTATGACTTATTGAACTAAAGTGATCCAAAATGGATCAATAAGACCAAAAAACATAAAAACTAGACAAAAATACTAAAAATGATGAGTTTCCAATCCCTTTGACCCATAGTTGACTAGGGGCTTATTCCTGCCTAATCCTGGTACTGGGGTCTCACAATTGGATTCTAAGGGAAACTCTTATTCCTTGGCAACCTAAGACCTATTTGGAATTTGTTGAAGTCCTTTGAATGCTTGAGGGATCCTCTTGATGATCAATTGATGAAGAAGGTGCTCCTGCACCACTTTTTATATATGTGTTGTTAATTTCAGATGGTGTTGAGGATATTTATGTATTGCATTTTATTATATTATGGATCCATTGCTTAGTGTATTATATCTCCTGTTTATATGTGAGTTATGGTTATTTCATGATGCTTATGTATATGCTATGATGTCATTTTGATTATAGATTTCTGACAATATTTTTCCTATATCTCTATGCATATGGATCATTATTATGTTTTACATTACTGTTTGATGTGTTTGGTATGGTATGGGACAGGGTTGTAGTTACTTGCTTTGACAAGATCCACAAGATAAACTGGTCTCAACCATTTTTTTTATATTATATGCATGTATGTTCATCTTTATGATGACATGTTTGCAGGTATCAGGCTACATCTTCCCTGAATTGGCAGGAGTGAGTGTGCCCTATCACAATATATCAATGGTAAGAGAGGGGAGGTAATATCAGGTCTAAATCCATACCCTAAACCCTTATTTTTTTCCTAGAAATGGACAAAGAATTTGATTGACTATCCTTTTTGAATCTGTCAAGTGACGTGGATTCGTGAGCCTTTCTGTGTGTGCTTGTGTGTCTGTTTCAGTTGTTTTTCTGTTTAGATGGGTTTTAGGTGGATTAATGATGCTTTTGGCTTGATTTATTTAATGAATATTTATGGTAAATATTAATGTTAATTATTGCATCTTTAAGAAAGTTAAAATATTGATATATTAAATATGTGGTTATTTAATAATTAAATATTATTTAAACGCCTATATTTAATTATTTAGTCTTGATTTAAATAATTAAGATTTAATAAATATAAAAATCTAGTTAATTGTAATTAATTGTGCAAAGTTGAATTATTGAATATTGCTTTAAGTTGCATGGTTAATTGATTTATTTAATTGAAATATATTCTCATGCATTTTTAATTATGACTTTGCTTTCATATTCTAAAGTTGAGTTATGCATACTTTAAGTGAAAATTAAAAATAAAGAATTTATTTTATTTATTAATTAGATAATTTATATTCCCATTAGGGTTTCACTTTTTGGAAACCTAATTGCTTGGTTTTCTATCCTTGGATTGAAATCCATTTTGAAGGGGGTTCAATCAGGGAGAAGGAGAAATTAGGTGATTGAGGATTTGTGAAAGATTGGGAGCATTTTGGAGCATTTTGGATTCTTCACTGCTTGGATTTGTGAATTTGTTCCTCTCATTAGTTATTAAGGTAGGATCTTGATCTTGTCAATTCTAGGTTTTAGATCCTCGTCTTCTTTGCATTTGAAAAGCTAGGATCCTTTGTTTGATCTTCCTTGTTCGTTATTTTGTGATTTTGAATTGATTAAAATTGAATAAATGCATTCTTGGTGGTTTTCTTCTTGTTTGCATGTTAGATCTATGATTTTGGGCATAAAGGGTTTTCATTTTGTGGTATGGGATGCAAAAAGGACATTAGGGCTTTCAATTGTAATGTATTAGATTTCAAAATTTGCCCTTAGGGTTTCAGATTTGTGAATGAGGTTTTCTTTTGTGTGAAAATTGTGATTGTTATCAAGGAGATTGAATTAAACCTTCAGATTTGTAGATGCCTTACCTTGAAAATAAAATTTCATCCTTACCCAGATCCGGTCTAAAAATCGGGTCCAGATCTGCAAGGAAATGAAGCAATAGAGATCAATTATTTGGTTGAAAGTATCTTGGAAATTAAGATTAACATTAGAATTAATGTATTTCTGGTTTGTATCAATTATTTGGTTGAAGATGAAAAAAGATTCCCTTTTACTCCCTTAGAGCTATTTGGTAAATCATCTCTTTAATATTGAAAAAGAAATAAATTTTGCCTATTTGTTATTGAAGGGGAAAAATCATTATTAGTATTGTAAAAAGAAAAGAAAAATTAATCTAAAAAAGGCACCCCTTGCTGGAAAATATACAGAGTACACCAGGCTTGTATTTAAAAAAAAATATAAATATAAATTTAATTAAAATTAAATTTTAATCGAAAAATAAATAAAACAAAATATAAATTAAAGAAAAAAATAAATTTAAGTTGAAGTGGGCGGGGACATCAACCCCCACCCCACTTAACTCCCCGTGGGGACCGCAGGGGTACCGCGGACTGCGACACCCACCATAGTCACCGCGGTTACCCCTGGGGCTATGGGTGGGGACCGCAGGCCGCGGCCCCACTATGGGTTTTTTTGAAGACCGCCCCACCACGTAGGTGGTGGGGTAGGTAAGTTTTAAATTTTGTTTTTTAAAAGTTATTTTACTTTTAATTTTTTTTTTTAAGTTTATTTTATTTTAATTTAAGTTTTCATTTTAATGTGAATTAATAAATTTAGTTTATGTTATTATTATTATTATTAATTTTATTTATATATGTTAGTTTAAAATTGATTTGTTTTAAATTTAGTTTCATTCTATTTAGATGATTAAAAGAATATTTTAATTAATAATTATAAAGTTGTATATAGCTTTATTATTATTATTATTATTAATTAGTTATTTATTCTTAATAATGTTCATTCTTTTTTATATAGGGGGTTTGATTAACTTGATTTATAGATACTATTAATATTTTGAATATTATTATCTGTTAATGGTTGTTACACTGGCATTTTCCTACTATTGTAATTATAGTTAGTTTTTTAGTAATTATTGCTTAGATTAATTTATATAGATTGGAATTTATAAATTAATCTATATAGAAGTTTTATTTGCATTTTCTTGAAGATTTAATTATAATTTGTTAGTAATTTTATAAGATAAATGAATTTGCATAATATGAGTGTTATAAATTTGTTTATCGCTATGTTAGCTCTATGTTTTGATTAGCTCTCTCTCTCTGAGATTGTGTTTGTCATATTAGGATGTTATTGGTATGGATAGTGCTTTTTGTTCTTGTATGGAGCTTTATCATTTCAGGTATTTATTGGGACTAGTAGACCCTTAGGATGTTGTACCCGAGTTTGTTGGGATCTTATTGCCAGTATCATTCTATGAGTATTTTGGGAGTTGATTCTGCATGGTGTCTTGTGAGTGATTTCTAGAGCATGTTTTCTATGATGTTATTTTGGTTCGGTTGTTCTTCCTAAACCTTGTATGTCTGAACTCTTGTTATGTGATTTTTTGAGAGTTTCTCATGTTGTTATGGTTAATAGAGAACCAATAGTTCCTATATGGGTAGGAACTAGTATATGAGTTTCATGATATTATTTATGACCTTGAGCTTAGGAGGTGGTTAGTTAGGTGGATCTTAGGGGAGTGGCTTACAATAGGGTTCCGAGGCCCAAAGAGGCCAGTACCAGGGTGACCTATCATAAGTTATTAATAAGTGATAATGTAATAATAAAACTTGGGGTTAACATTAAATAAAAGAATGATCATGATGCCTCGCTCATGCCTTGAGTGCTAGTATAGACTAAGGATGAGAATGAGATGATACCTAGAGAGTAGGTATGATTAGATTCCTCATCTTCATGAGAGGGTATTCTAGTCCTGCATGAGTCATGTTGAGGGGTCCGAGGACTAGAGTGGCTAGTCCAGGGTAACTCAAGTGATTGACCATGTGATGAAACTCCCATAAAATGCAGCCTAAGTATCCTCTATAGGTCCTTCTTTACCTTTTATGGTTGTGGTTTTGGCATTTGGCTTTTGGTTTCAGTGGTTAGTTCATGTTGGTAATTTTTATGATTTATGTATGATCTTTATCTTTGGATGGCGTATCTTTATGTTGACCTTGGATCTCCAATGTGTCTTTATCTTTCTTATCCTTATACTTCTTGTTTAGTCTTTCTAGTTTGTGTTCCCGCATGTGGGCCTGATATTATCTCCTTAGTATGGTGGGAGTGGACCTTTGGTTCCATGAGGTCAGGTGGTAGTGATTCTTATTACCATTGAGATCCGACGGTTCTTCTTCATTCTTGGATGATCCTTGTTGCAGTTTCTATCTTCTCAGTCTTCCAGAGACTTGTTTAGATTCGTGAGTTGTATGTTTGTAACCATATTTGTATAATGGTTATCATCCTTTCAAAGGATGTAATGTCTTGTACCGATGTGTAGTATTGCATACCCTGCAACTTGTGCAGTGGATCATTATTTAGTTGTATACCTTGGGTATCATATGTATATGTGGTATTGTTATATGAGATGTACATTTATGGATTCAGTTGATGTATCCTTTATGTTAGTCTTTATATTTGTACTTCGTAGATTATTTTTCTTAAGTAACTCTACATCAAGGAACCCTCGAGAATTGTTATCATTGTTGAGTTGTACTCATGTGTATGTCATGTATCTCATTGCATTTCTTCCGCATTGTTATCATTATTGTTTGTAAACATTTAAATTTTTTTTTATCTTGTTAACTTATTGTCATGTTTAGGTTAGTTATCCTAGGTTTCCTGGCGGGGCATTACATCTATACTCTCTATAGGAATGTCTGTCACATTAGACATCTCTCTTTCCTCTTGGCTTTCATTATCAATATTATAAGGAACCGACTCTAATGATCTAGACCTTGAACTCTCCCCCTCTCAGTATGAATCAATATAGCCATGAACTACATCCACCTCTATGTCTTTTGTAAATTTTGATAGTTCATCCCATTCATATTCATTAGATCCATCATTATCACTATAACCTTGATTTAGAACATCTCATTTTTTATTGTAATTTCATTAGAAATTACTTGTTTTCCCTTATCTTGATTCCCATGCTCTTTGTATCCTAAACCTTTCGTGTCTCTCTTAGAATTTGTACTCTATAGTATTGGTTCAATGGTTCCTTCTCTTCTTAATTTGATAGGATTGTTATCTTTATAACCCATTCTTTACATTATGGTGAACCCCTTATGATATTTATCAACGAATAAATTCATGTATTTTTTGGATTCATCTTGCTTCTCTTTATAAAGTCATTGATTTACATTTTTAGCTTCTACTTCACCAGATAATGTGCCCCCACTTATTGAAGTGCCATTAAGTATTGTGACAAGGACATGATAATTATTCTTTGATATCATTGAGCTTCCATAAGATTTTAGAGACAAATGTAACTTAGTTATACAAATTCTTTGTCCCAAAGAGTTTCCTCCCATAATTTGTTCCTTGATATCAACCTTAATATCATAGGATTTTGAGGTAGATGCTATTTTGTTAGGATTAACTATTGATGTACAAGATGACACACTATTGTGAGGTACCAACACCTCAATTGTTGACTTAATTGTGTTGCAATACTAAAATGGATTTGTATCCCCATTAACTGTTATCTCTTGTCCATTATAAGGGAATTTCAAACACTGATGGTAGGTAGATGGTACTTCTTGCATTGAATGGATCCATGGTCTTCCCAACAGAATGTTATAGGGTAATTCCATATTCAATACTTAACAAAGAATATCTATGACGATAAGACCAATTCTGATAGGTAGAACTATAGATCCTTTTGACACTCTCTCTTCTTTATCATAAGGTTTGATTATGATTTTCTTCTTAGGATCAACTACATTTTTATAAAATCTCAATGCAAGGACTAGTTTTAAAGTATAGATATATCAAACCATCTCCCCCATCTATAAGGACTCTTTTGACCTTATGATTCTGAATGAGGACCTCTATATGAAGTGGAGTATTATAAGGTTTATTAATCAAAAGATCATATTTCTCAATAAAGGAGAAATAATGAGGAGTAGTGAGGTGTCCTACCATAGCCTGGAATTGCACTGGGTCAAGATCTTTTGGGACACTGGTTTCTAAAAGATCTTTCTCTAGAATATCCTTATGAGATGGTGAAAGACTTAAAAGCTCTAGTATGTAAATTTGGGATGGTGTCTTTTTTAATTGGTCCAAGATATTATACTAGTTTGACATGGTTAAGGTATACGTAGGAATGTAAATGGATTTGTTCGAAGAAGACTATTAAGTTTTAGGAAAGTTGCAAATGGAATAACACTCTATGTTGTATGTATTCTTCAAATGCAACTATCTCTCTTTCATTTATATTGAGAATGAGGCTAGGAGAGACATGTCCCTTCATGGGACATGTCTATTCATTATTATGAGATTAATATAATGATAATTTATTATGTAACTACATATATACACACACACATGTAATATCTCTGAATCATTATTATGTTAATTTCTTCTAATACTATTTTAGATATATATATATATATATATTATATCTCACATAATTATACATACATACATACATAATTACACACACACACACATTCAATAGTCTCGTAGGATTTATCTGACAGAAGCTACAAAACATCAACACTCCCTCTTAGCTAGGGAAGATAAAATCCATCAAAATGCAATTAAAAAAGATCCATTAAATTTAAGACAGAAGAAATGACCTCATCATGATATCAAGAGATATGGTCTGACCAAGAATGTCAAGTCTCATCATATTCACCGTAACACAAAAAATATTTTAGGTGTCACCTCAATATGATATCAAAGATATGGTCTGACCAAGAATATCAAGTCTCATGATATTCACCATAAATTAGAAAGTATTTTAGATATCACCTCAATGTGATATCAAATATATGGTCTGACCAATAATATCAAGTCTCATGATATTCACCATAACTCAAAAATGTTCTATATGTAATGTAAACATGAACCCTTACCATAGGAACATTTACCATCTATCATGATTTATTTTAGCCATCATAATATGTCTATCACAATAGAAGGTCATGGTCCATTTAAGGAACTTAATCCACCATGCAAGATATCATCTATCATGATATGTTTTAGCCATCATAAGATGTCTATCATAATAGTAGGTCATGGTTTTTTTAAGGAACTTAATCGACCATGCAAGATATCATCTATCATGATCTATTTTAGCCATCATAAGATGTCTATCACAATAGAATATTTCCATCATTTGATATCACAATTTGATATCTTGAGTATTGGCCTATCAGAATGTCAACACATGAAATTCACCAAATACTCTGAGCATTGACCTTTTAGAACATCAACATATGATATTCACCAAGTACTCAATAAGGTACTGGCCTGCAGAATATCAACACACAATATTCACCTTGACCTATTATATATCTATACAAACAACTCATAGATTGTCAATTTAATGACATCTAACACTTAGTTATTGATTTACAAGATATATCTATATAAACAACTCATAGAGAGTAAATTTAATGACATCTAAAACTTAGTTTTTTATTTAATCCATCATGATCTATTTCAACATCATAAATAATGTATATCATGAATTAAGTTATTATAAGATCATCACCTTTTAATAACTTCTGCAAATACAAGTGATAATCATTTAGAATTCATCCCTTCCTTATGATGTACATAGGAGGTAGACCCATTAAAAAAATGGAGTCACACACATGAAATCTGCCACATGTCAGTGTAGAGGGTGGAAACAAGGGATTTTACCTCAAACTTCTCTCACAAAGAAGAACTCATTGAATAGATATCAATCTATTGATATTTTCATCTAAGAATGCTTAAGATAAACTTGTCAGACTACTTCTAAATATAATATCAAACTTCTGAGCTCCTCATCCAAAGTTACCTTAGATGAGCCAGACTCCCTCTGAATATGATATCAATCTTCTTTTTCCTACAAAAGCATCCTCAGAAAAGATTAAGGAAAATAGCTCTTATAGTCCGTATTGAAATACACATAAGAGAGACACTATAATGAGTAGATAAATGTAATATTCAAGGATAATAGATACTTATCTACACATCAACATCCTTGACACAAGTTGCTTCAATGAAGGTCCATATACATCAAATCATAAAACACCTTCTTAGATTATTTGAGATACAACCCCCCTTTTAATTATCTCCCCACTAAGGATGGTTCAAATGGGAATGTAACACTAGGTATTATCTATTAGAATAACTAAGAGGGGGGGTGAATCAGTGGCCTAAAAAATATTCCAATAACTTAACCCAAAAACTTAGTACCACAATATTAAGCCTCTAGTTATCTTCAGTCCTACAAGATGAATGCCTTGAAATAAACTTGTTAAATAACTACTGTCGGAGTTCACTTTTAAACCTTCTTCTTATTATTTACCAATTAGCAGTCTTTCATTTACCAAAATATAGTAAATGACTTAGTGTATACTGATCAATCCAGATTTAGTTATGTGTAAAGAAAAACACTAAAGTAATGACTCGTAAACACATTTGACAGATGGTTTTTTAACATGGAAACCTTGTTAAGGGAAAAACACTTGGGACCGGTAACCTAAATTTTTCACTCTTCTGAAGTGAGCTCGGTGAAGATCCAACCATGTTAAAGGTTACAAAAAACTATTAGGTGTGACCTTGTTAGAGGATTTAAATAGAATAGTTTGTCACTTGATATATGGCATTTCTATGCTACCTTCTATGACCAAACCCGGTGTAGTTTGTCAATTGGTATCTGGCATCTCATGCTATCTTCGTGATCAAACTTTTTGATACTCCTTGGGATGTATCTCAATATAGAAAGGATTGTTAAGTCCTGCTTGGTTAAGATACTTTCTAATCCAATGGTTAAATTAAAATAGTAAATGATCTATTCACATATACAACTATAGACTTGTAGAGTTTTAGATCTCTTGTAAGTTAATTATACCTTTCTCATCAATTTATCTTTTCAATACCTTTTCTCCACATCTTTATGCTTGGTGATGTTGTGTTTTGTTGCTCGATGTCTGCGGAATTAGTTGTGTTCTCCAGCTTGATTGATCATGACTGTATGAAGTTGTTCTTCATCAGTTTCACTCTAGCATCCTCTTTTTCTAATCACTCCCCTAATTCATAATGAATTATCTTGTCTCTTTATAGACATGATTTCACCATTTCTTAGTTCTTGAATTTCTTGTTCTTGGCGTGATCTGCAATTCTAGCAAATCTTGCTTTAAATGTTTACTCTTTTTTTATCTCGTAGATATCTTCTTGACAACTGTAATAAAACAACTGCAAATATTTCTCTTATCTCTGGCTTTAACTTGTCAATGAAAACAATGTTAAAAATGAGTTAAATCCTTTGTTAGCTCTTTCTAGCTAAGTTTTTTGTCATTTATTAACTTCAGTTATTTTTTATGTTTAACTCTTTGTTAGCTTCAGTTAATACTTCAGTTCTCCTCGGGTATCTCCATCAAGGTTGTCTATCCGTCGGGTAACAATGTTTGTCTTGTCCATCGATAATTCTTGTGATTCTTCTCATTGGTAATTCTTGTCAAGTTTTTTTCTTGGGCATCACTGTGACTTTCCTCTCAGGGTTCTCTATCCGTTAGTGTGCATTATCCGTCCGTGTCTGTTGTCACTTTGTGAGTACTAATCTTTTATGCATTACTGATAGCATAACCTTAATCTTTCTAGTTTTCTAAAGTCTTTGACATTTTGTATATAACCAAATAGATTATATCAATTTGACATCAATAACAATATAATCCATTAACTGATTTAATATCTTGCATTATCTTTCTGGATTTTGGTAATCATCAACTTAACATATTCAAACATTCAATCAGTTATGGTTCATCAATCTCTCCCTTTGGCATTGATGGCAACACACTACATTATCACACTATATTATTACTAATACAATATGAAATATATCAGTTGAAGTTCATCAAACTACCAAACTTATAGTTCTATAACCAATACAAATGTATGGCTCTCAAGAAGCTCATACATATTAGATTTTTTTCTTGCGGAGTGCCTTCTTCATTCTTCAATCCCTTCATTGGATAGATGTAGTAGCTTCTGTCTTTGATCTATGTTCTCCCTTGACTGTTCCTCTCCTTGATCATCTCTTTTTTCCTTTGACAACAATCTCTCCCTTTGTATGAATTCTCTCCCTTATGATACTTCTCTCCCTTTTGATACTTCTCTCCCTTTGATGGATATTATCTCTCCCTTAAAAGTTACATCTCTCCCTTTAGATACTCTCTCTCACTTTGATAACAATTCCAAAGTCATACTCTTTATTTAATATATTTCTTGAATTTCCCTTCAATCAGCAATATATCTCTTTATTAGCTAAAATATCTCTGGTGTTCGGTGCAGATTTGTACCTTGCTGTGTATAGATGTATCTTTGCAGTCCATTTCTTTGTTTGCGTCAACATGAATGATCTTTTAATTGTGTATAGGTTGATGCAATCTCCTAGTCAGCTTATTGACTGATAGACAAGGGTTGGACCCCTAGTCTCTTTCTTAGGTACTCAAATGTATCTTTCGACAATGGCTTGGTGAATATGTCAGCTAATTATTCCTTTGATTGAACATATTCTAGTATCACTTCTTTTTCTTACACTTGTTCTCTTAACTAATGATACTTGAACTCTATATGCTTAGTCTTAGCATGCATGAATGGATTCTTTTATATGTTAATTTCACTGGTATTATCACAATAAATAATCACTGGTTCAAGAATCTTCATATTCATACCTTCCAGTAATTGTTTGATCCATGCAATATTTGAGTAGTTTGTACTAGTAGTAGTCACATATTCTTCTTCTGCAATATATTGTGAGATGCATCCTTACTTCTTTTTGAACCATGTGACAAGTCTATCACCCATGAAGAATGCTCCTCTAGTTGTTCTCTTCCTTTCATCTAGGTTTCAAGCCCAATCATCATCTGTATAGACCTCAAGCTCAAATTTACCCTTTCTTTTATACCATAAGCCATGGTCCTCGGTGTTCTTTAGATATCTCAAAATTCTCTTAATAGTAGTCATATGTGATTCTTTGGGATTACCAGAGAATCTTGCAACTATTCTAACTACATGTGCAATATATGGTCTAGTATGAACAACATACATTATTTTTCCAATTATTGATCTATACAAGTTCTGATTTACCTCATCTTATTTATCTTCCTTTCTCATCTTACATCCGGTTTCTATAGGTGTTCCAACTGGCTTGGAATTTTCCATTTTGAATATCTTCAACACTTCCTTGATGTTTTTGGATTGTGTGATATATATGCCTGCATCTTGTTGAATAATCTATAGACCAAGAAAGAATTTTATCTCCCCAATAGAAATTTCAAACTCTTTGCTCATTTCATTAGAAAAGGATTTACATAACATATCATTACCCTCAAATATGATATCATCAACAAATATTTCAGCAATCAAAATATTATCATTAGTATCCTCTTTTAAATACAGATTGCTATTTTCACTTGTTCTTAAAAATCCAATGCTTATGAGATAGGAGTGAAGTCTTTCATACCAGGCTCCCGGTGCTTGTTTCAATCCATACAAGGCTTTATGTAGTCTAAATACCATGTTTCTCTTGTTTGGATCAACAAATCCTTTTGGTTGTTCAATGTATACCTCTTCTTCCAGATTTCCATTTAGGAATGCAGATTTGACATAAATATGGTATACCTTGAATCCTTTGAATGTAGCATAAGCAAGTAAGATTCTTACTCCTATTCTAGCAACAGGTGCAAAGGTTTCTCCATAATCAATTCCTTCTTCTTGTGCATACCCCTTGCATACTAACTTTGCTTTGTTTCTTGTGACTTCTCTATTCTTATTCAGCTTTTTTCTAAATATCCATTTGGTACTGATAAAATTCTTGTCATCTGGTCTAAGTAATAGTTTCCATGTCTAGTTCTTCTCAATCTATTCTATTTCTTCATTTATAGAACTTAACAATTCTTCATTTTCAAGTGCATTATTAACAAATTTAGGCTCAAAATCACAAGTTAAACATCTAGTGTTTAGTGACTTACTTCTTGTTCTCATTCCAGCCTTCTTGTCTCCTATGATCTGATTCTATGGATGATGTCTTCTGACATACTTGGCAAGTTTTGGTTAATCTCTTTGTCCATCATTCTTATCATCATCTTGACCTTCATTCTAATCTCCATTTCTCGAAACATCATCTTGAGTATTTTCTTGATTTTTGGTAATTGCAACTTGATGCTCGGGTGCAATGTTCTATTGCTTTGGAGTGATACACTATTGCTTGGGTAGAGTGTTGGGTTCTTTAGTGTAAAAAAACTTGTTGTAGTCTTCCTGTTCTTTTCTATTTTCCTTATCATTCTTCTCTACAAATTCATATATTCTTACATTTGTACTTTCAATGATCTTTTTAGAGGACTTGTTAAGACATTTATAAGCCTTGCTCTTGGTGGAATACCCTAGAAAGATACCTTCTTCACTTTTGGATTCAAGCTTTCTATTTCTATCATCCTTCAAAATATAACATTGACTACCAAAAATTATGAAGTAACTTACATTGAGTGTGTAACCATACCATAGCTCATAGGGTGTCTTCTTGGTGTCTTTCTTCAATTGTACTTTGTTTAATGTGTAGACAGAAGTATTGACAGCTTCCCTCCAGAATGTTTGAGTGATGCTTTTCTCAATCATCAGTGTTCTTGCACAATCAACAATGGATTTGTTTCTCCTTTCAACAATTCCATTTTGATGTGGTGTTCTTGGTGCAGAAACCTATCTTTTGATTCCATGCTCATTACAAAAGTTAGTGAATTCATCTAAAATAAATTCCCCTCCTCTATTTGATCTTAAGCATTTCAATTCCTTATCACTTTGTTTTTATACCATAGCCTTGTACCATTTAAACATATTGAATGCTTATGAGTTATCTTTTAAGAACATAACTGTCATCATTCTAGAATAATCATCTACAAAGAGAATGAAATACCTATCACCATAGTAACTATTTGTCCTCATGGGTCCACATAGATCAGTATGGAATAATTCTAGAATTGCATTAGATGTATGGGATTTACTCTTGAAACTAGACTTTGTCATCTTACCTTTTTGACAATTCTTGCACATGATATGTTTGGGCTTAGACATGCTCGGTAAGCCTCTTACTTTCCTTTTATTGCTTATCTTTATCATGTTGTCAAAATTCACATGAAATAATCTCTTATGCCACAACCATATGCCTTCATTTCTAGCCATTAAACAAGTGGTGTTTATATCATCAAAATAGAAAAGGTTACCTTTTGTCTATTCACCAGTTCTGATCAACCTTTCTGATTCATTGTAGATCTTTGCCTTCTTATTTTCAAATGCTACTTGGTGACCTGTGTTATTAAGCTATGAAACACTCAATAGATTATAATTAAATCCTTTTCCCCAGTAAGTATTTTCATATTTGATCATGTTATTCAACATTATGTTTCCTTTACCTTCAATTGGACAAGGTGTATAATTACCCATTCTTACTGAACCACCATTATAGTACTCAAAAGTTTCAAACTTTTGTTTATCACTGATCATGTGGTGAGTGAAGCCACTATCTATAATCTAGAATTCATTCTTACTAACCTTAAATATGAGTGCAGTCTCTACATACCTTTCTTCTTCTTTATCTAAATCATCCTTCATAGCTACAAATACCATCTTAATGTCTTCATTAGATTTGGTGTCAGTGTCTCCAGCTCTGTTCTCAGCTAGGTAACAAGCTTTCTTCCCTTTGTCCTTGTAGTCTCGGGTATCTCTTCTGTCAGATTGTTGGTTGCTTCAGTAATATCTGTCATCACCTTTATCAAACTTATTATCATATGTTCTATCATTACTTCTGTCATATTTTCTTCTATTAGGACATCTTGCAGCAAAGTGTCTAACCTCTTTACAATTAGAACGTACAAGTGGTAATTTACCTTTGTATCTACCTTTTCCTCTCTGCAATCTTCTAGCCATTAGTGTGTCAATCTCATCAAGATCTTGGTCATCAATATCACTATCACTATCATTCCTCATAGTGTGTTTATGACTTGACTTACTTATTTTCAAAGAAGATTTGAATGCAGACTCTATAGATGGTAAGACACTATTATCAAAGTAATTCATCTCAAATGAAATTAGTCTACCAATAAGACTATCTAGAGTAGCATTATTGGTTGCAACTGCTCTCATTTCTTGTATAACAGATACTCTAATAGCATATACAGGCAGTAAGGTTCTTAGGATTTTTCTTACCACTGTCTCTTCTTCAAGTACACCTCCAAATCCTTAGATAGAATTGACTACCTCTTTGATTCTGTAGCTATACTGAGTGATATTTTCTCCTTCTTTCATCCTTAGGTCATCAAACCTCCCTCTTAGGATTTTTGCCTTAGCTCTTAGTACATTAGCATCTCCTCCATGTACCAGCTTCAATTTATCCAACATTTTCTTTGCAAAGGTGCATGTTTTGACATCTTCAAACTCAACATTAGAGAGTGAGGAAACAAGCACTATCATCATGCAATTATTCTCATGCTTCACTCTCAATTTCTCAAGTGTATGAGATCCTGTAGGAAACAAATATTTAGTATCCAGGTGTTGAGCAACATCATTACCAATACCTGATAGGTGGAGCCTTATTCTTCTTTACCATGATGTAGTTGTCTTTGTTCAAATTGGACACATCTCATTTGTTAATCTTGTGATCTTTTTCTTGAGCTATTAAACTCCCTTTCTAAGCACACAAGCTCTAATAAAAATTGTTAGAACATCTGAGAGGGGGGGGGGATGAATTAGTGGCCTCAAAAATATTCCAATAACTTAATTCAAAAACTTAGTACCACAATATTAAGCCTTTATTTACCTTCAATCCTACAAGATGAATGCCTTGAAATAAACTTATCAAATAACTACTGCTCGGAGTTCACTTTTAAACCTTCTTCTTATTGTTTACCGATTAGAAGTCTTTCATTTACCCAAATACAGTAAATGACTTAGTGTATACTGATCAATCTAGAATTAGTTATGTGTAACGTAAAACACTAAAGTAATGACTCATAAACACATTTGACACATCGATTTTTAACGTGGAAACCCTGTTAAGGGAAAAACCACTTGGGACCGGTAACCCAAAATTTTCACTCTTTAGAAGTGAGCTTAGTGAAGAGCCAACCCTATTAAAGGTTACAAACACATTGTTAGGTGTGACCTTGTTAGAGGATTTAAATAGAATAGTTTGTAACTTGATATCTGTCATCTCTAGGATACCTTCTATGACCAAATCTAGTGTAGTTTATCAATTGGTATCTGGCATCTCATGCTATCTTTATAATCAAACTTTTTGATACTCCTTGGGACGTATCTCAATATAGAAAGGATTGTTAATTATTTCTTGTTTAAGAGACTTTCTGATCCAATAGTTAAATTGAAATAATAAATGACCTGTTCACATATACAACTATAAAGTTGCATATTTTTAGATCTATTGTAAGTTCATTATACCTTTCTAATCAATGTATCTTTTCAATACCTTTGCTCCACTTCTTTCTGCTCGGTGTCCACAAAATTAGCTTTGTTCTTCAGGTTGATTGATCAGGATTGTATGAAGTTGTTCTTTATCACTTTCTCTCTAGCATCCTCTTTTTATATTCACTCCCCTAATTCATAATGAATTAGCTTGTCTCTTTATAGACATGATTTCACCGTTTCTCAGTTCTTGACTTTCTTATTCTTGGTGTGATCCATAGTTCTAGCCAATCTTGCTTTAAAGAATTACTCTTGTTTTATCTCGTAGATATCTTCTTGACAACTGTAATAAAACAACTTTAAATCTTTCTCTTATCTCTAGCTTTAACTTGCCAATGAAAAAAATGTTAACAACTAGTTAACTCCTTTAGCTCTTGCCAGTTAAGTCTTTTGTTGTTTCTGAACTTTAGTTCTTTTTGATGTTTAACTCTTTGTTAGCTTCAGTCAATACTTTAGTTCTCCTCAGGTATCTCCGTCGGGGTTATCTGTCCATCGAGTAACACTATTTGTCCTATTTGTAGGTAATGCTTGTGATTTTTCTCATCAGTAATGCTTGTTGGGTTTCTTTGTCAGGCATCATTGTGACTTCCCTCTCGGGGTTCTCTATCTGTCGATGTGCACTATCCGTCGGTGTCTTTTGTCACTTTGCAAATATTGATCTTTTATGCATTTTTGATAGAATAACCTTTATCTTTATGGTTATTTGAAGACTTTGACACTTTTTATATAACCTATTAGATTATATCAAGTTGACATCAATGACAATAATAACCATTACCTGATTTAATGTCTTGCATTATCTTTCTGCATTTCAGTGATCATCAACTTAACATCTTCAAAAATTCAATCAGTTATGGTTCATCAATTATCCCCCCCCCCCCACAATGTACAATTCCCACTCTTATATCATTGAACAATTCTCATCTATTCTTATGAAATGAACTGATTTCTCCAAGAGAGATGACACTCTATAATTAATGCTTTATTTATAGAAAAAGACACCCTTCCTTGAATACATTCTTCTTTGTTAATGCTTGACCATGATAATAACAAATTAATATATCTCTTTAATGAAAGCCGCTTTCAATAATTTCACATAGACCCGTACACATTCTGTCATAAATTCTTAACCCCACACTTTCTCTCCAATTTCTCTAGTGAGATTCTTCAACATTTGTTTTTCACCAACATATCCCAAATTTAGAAAAATCCAACGATGGATATGTGAGATATAGTCCATGTACTGAGACTGTATTTTCTAAGATAGTCACACATTCAACATCAACAAACTACTCTCTTACATTTGCAGTCTAGCTCTGATATCATGTTAAGTTTTAGGAAATTTGCAAATGTAATAGGACTCTATATTGTATGTATTTTTCAAATGCAGCAATCTCTCTTTCATTTATATAGAGAATGAGGCTATGATGAGACATATCTTCATTATTATGAGATTAATATAATGAAAATTGATTATTTAATTACATATATATACACACACACATGTAATACCTCTGAATCATTATTATATTAATTTCTCCTAAAAATATTTTAGATATATATCTATATATATTATATCTCACATTATATATATATATATATACACACTCAATAGTCTCATAGGATTTATCTGACAGAAGCTACAAAACATCAACAAAGACAATGGTTTAGATGACGCACCTCAGAGGGTAACTTTTTCTTGACCATGTATTGTAACATTGACAGGCTTATACTTTTGATCTATAAAACTTTTACACTTCTAAAACAAACTGATTCAACATATAAACATAAACATAAACTACAATGTTGTAATAGATCTAACATCTAATGACATCCATAATGAACACATAACATAAAGATTTGATAACCCATAAACCATTGAAAGGTAAAACTAGGGTGGGGATGACACCCACAAATATTCACTAATTTAGTAATAGAGTGTGCCTATTAGGGATACAAAGTTTAATCACTTCTGATGATCTACCCTGTGAGGGGTCTGCCCTGTTAAGAGCTTACAAAATTATACAATCTATCTTTTTAAATGATTTAATATTACAAGTAAGTAAGCACTCTGTTAAGAGATTTACAAAGGCCTGTTAAGACCACTCTGTTAAGAGATTTACCCCGATTCACTTGCTAGAATGTATCAGTACTTGATTCTTTGGTTTGCACTTCAAATGTTGATAATGAATCTCCTCTTTCCAACTCTGAACTGATCTCTCAATCTTATATATCTCTTTTCTGTCCTTCATTACTGTGCTCAGTCACTCTGTCTAGTCTATGCTTTAGATATGCAAAACTCTGCTTTACATACACACCCAATCTCTTTTCTTTACATATGCATCCACACACATGCATAGATTAGGGTTTGAAGAATTCTATAAATAGATAACTATTGAAACATCCAGATCAAGATCGACAATCTAGATTCATCACCATTTTCCACTTAAGCATCCCTAATTTTGATTGGTTGCATTGCTTGCATAGGGATCAATGATCTTAGAAATAATGCGTAATTAATGCATTAAATATCTTCAACAATATTTAAATGCTTAATAGAAGTCGGAAAAAATGATTTACCTAGGTGTTTATGCCATTCCAAATACATATACACAAATTGTTTCACTTGGCATATCTAAACTCTGATGCTTGGTCAAAACTGTCACTTGACACTAATTATCTATGCAACTCAACAATCATTCTAATCGGTAGCTACTGAGTACTCAGCGACCACTGACTTTCCCAAAAATGAATACTACTCAGTCAATACATAATATTACACAAATTATTTACATTTCTCAGCCTTAGTGGGATGGCTTGGTCGCAGTGATGACCGACCAAGATGCCTTGATTATGGCTAAGTGTGTGACACTAATAGACAAAAATAATTGGAGATCAACAATCTCCCCCTTTGACATTAGTTACAAAAATGCTTTTTCATGACTCTTTAGTCCCTTAACAAATATAGTACTCAAGAATAGGAAAAACTCCCCCTAACATTATAACTTAGTCTTCATAAAGACTTTACTACATATACACTATAATCTTTGTTGGGATTAATGGGAAGTTTGTACTGAGAGGGGAGGGGTGAATCAGTACCTCTAAAACTTTTTATATCCTTTAATCAATTAACCATTGTAATCAATTGCATGTCCATTCAATTTGATCTAAACTATCTTGATGTAAGTTATATCAATTCAAAACATTAATAAATATGTGAATCATTCATAGAAACATTCATGAACATAATTGACACATAACACAAGATATGATATCACAGAAAACTCCTATTAGGAAGTAAAAACTACAGTGGGGATGGCACCCACAAAAATTCACTATCTACATATTGGAAGGGGCCTATTAAGGCTTACAATTTTATCACTTCTGATGATCTACCCTGTTAGGAGTATTGGTGGAGACCTGTAAAAGTCTACTCTGTTAAGAGCTTTAGCAACATTGTTAAGTGTGCACTCGGTTAAGATATTTGATATTGGACTGTTAAATCCACCTTCCTTGAAAGGATTTTTACACTTTTTTCCACTTGTTAGAATGATATAAAATTATAAATTGGCCTGGTAAATGCAATCTCCTATTGCTGATACAGATCCTATGTAGTTCACATAAAAATATTATCACCTTAACTGTGATTGAATTAAACCTCTGATTATCGGTTTCCTCTGTTCTTGTTTCTGTTAACCAAATTCTTCTTTTTTTGTTCTAGTTCTTGAAACTCTCAATTCAATCCATAGATGTACTTGTTCTGTTATCCTCTCTCTTTTTCCTTTTTACACACACATTATAATGAATGATTACATCATCTATTTATAGATGGATTAACTTCATTGAGTTGTGATAAAAATAGTGTTAACTCTAAGATCAGGTTTACAACTTACACCTAGATCTCCTAGTCTATGTGTTTTAAATTAGTTAGACTGATTAAAACACTTATATTAATGTTTCTTGTCCCTAAATAAATTGATTTAAAATAATTGAATATCCTATAAATAGAATACACTTGCTTTATCTGACGTGGAAGTCAGATTCACTTTTTGCAGGTTGCAACTGACTTTCAGTTCTGTCTCTCGGTCATGCTTGATTGTCTTTTGGTTTTTACTGTCGGTTGCACTGTATCTGTCTTGTCAATTTGCACTGTAACTTTCATTTTGGGTTCCTCTATCGGGTTCCACTTTATCTTTCTACTTTGTGATTTTTGGTTTACACACTAACGTGTGTCATTGATTCTCTCTGTACTTAGTCATTTTTGGTGATCTCCTAATCTGATCTTTGATTTTCTTTTTCCTGTCTTTCAATGTAGGATTATCGAAAGTGTTGTTTGTATACTAATGACAAATTAATGTCATCAATCTCCCCCTTTGACATTAGTATCAAAATCTAATATGTGAAAAATACTAATAAAATGTTAATTATATACAACATATATAATCCTTAGTCATTTAATGACTCCCCCTATGTATATACTGGTATATCTATACATATGATATATTTTCCTTCTACATATAATTTTCCCTTTATGAATATACATATACATATCTACCTTTTTCCCATATGAATGAATGTCCACAACATTTTCCTTTTTACTTTGTACTTATATCATTTCCCCCTTTATTTGATATTAAGGGTAAAGGTCATTTACCTTAGAGCTTATAAAAAATGTGGGAATGAGAAGACTTCATGTCTTCCATCATTTTCTCTCATTTGCCTTTGAGGTTCTCTAGAGCCATATGCTCAAGTGTTATCTTTGAATGCATATCATAGATGTTGTCTGCCATAGACATCTTGGGAGTTCCTATCAGCTGCCTTGCATAATTGATATGATATTGTAGCAGTGTAAGATTTGGAAGAAGTTGAGCTTGGAGCTCAGTTACTTATTCTTTGAAATGTGTTTCTTCCTTCCATAGCTCCTGCCTTAACCTTTTTACCTAAATTATCTTCTCATAATGCAGTTTGACTGCATTGTCTTCACCTGTGGTTAAGAAAATAGCACTGTTTGCTAGATCTGCATCTAGCTTTTCTATATTGTCACTATTCTCATTAGTTAAATTTTCTATTGTGCTCAAATTTTGAATTAAGGTTATAGCTTCATATATGATGGGGTCTAATTTAGATATGAATTCTGATAGCTTTCTCTTATTCTCTACCACTTCTTGGCTGATTTTTTCTATGAGATTCCGCTGGTACTTCATTTCATCTCTCTCCTCGATTGATTTCATAGCATCAATGTTCTGAGTTGTGATTGCATCGGTGAGGGTAGCTAGTTGATCAAGTATAGGCTTGCTTTGATCAATATCAACATTGGGTAAAATTTGATGTAGAATGTCCCATGTT
Source organism: Thuja plicata (assembly GCA_018584345.1). NCBI lineage: Eukaryota > Viridiplantae > Streptophyta > Pinopsida > Cupressales > Cupressaceae > Thuja > Thuja plicata. Next base: position 2,069,096 of record MU223230.1, on the reverse strand, counting down.
TTCTCTAGTACCATGGAGTCCCTATGTTGTTTCTTCAGCTTCTCTTACAATGCCTTCCTCTTGCATATCTCTCTATATTCTTGTAATGCATCCATGTAAAGTGTAGAGGGGTCACACTTCGGTATTTCAATGACTTCATCTAGTGTAACCTCTAACTTGTTTTTCTTTGTCTTCTTCTTCTTCTTCTGTGACTTAGTAGAATGTAGCACCATTGCCAGTTTCTCATCCTTTTCTATTGTGCTTGATGATGTGACCTATTGTGCTTCTTTCTACTGCTTGGCATCATTTTTATCTCGTTGGGTGTCTGTAGATGTCTCCACATTCACCTTAACATCATCAATAGTATCCTTGTCTATTTTCTCAGGAGTACCATCTTTTGGTTTGTCTCCTTCATGAGTGTCCTTTGCATCATCTACCCTTATTTTTTCATTATTGTCTTGAGTTTCTACATCTTTTTCCTTATCTCCTTCAATAACCTTGTTAGTGTCAGTTACATCTTGAGTATCTATGATATTTTTTTGACCATCAGTGTTGTCTTTGTTGGCTTCTTCTACTGCATCCTTTTGAGTTTCCTTCTCAGGTGATTTTCTTATTTCTTTCATAATATTGATAGCTTGTATCAATATTGGCAGTTTACCTGGAATGTTCACTTGTGCACTATCAATTGCTCTGTCTTTTTCATCGGTTGTGTCTTTTGCAATAGTGACATCTTCATCCTTATTGATTTCATCTGCTAGGTCATTGGTAATGTCGATGACATTGGTATCCACAATGTTGTCATTTGTGGTATCATCCCATGTATCATCTGTGACATCTGCAGTCTTATTCCCTGTTGTATCATCCTCTTCTTTATCTAACTCAATGGATGTATCATCTTGAGTTTCCTTATCAACGTCTTGTTGTTGAAGGTCTTTGTCAGAGCTATCTTCTTCAACTGGTCAGTTCATGATCTTGCACCATTTTTTTTGGTTGTCCTATTCAAGTTCAATCAACTCTCCTTCAAGAAATTTATATGCCCTTAGCTTTGGTGAGAATTCCTTCTTGTGTTTCTCCATCATCTCATCTATCTCTACCTTTTAAGATTCAGGTGGCATCAGAGAAATAAGTACCCTCTCTCTGATTTCTTTCTCATTTTTCAAATCAAATGTCCAACGGGAGGATAATCTATCCAAGAGTTCCCGTGGTACATAACTTCCTTCAAATTGCATTGGTACATATTTGAAGTTATACATTTTAGATATCATGGTTTCCTCAATTTTATTTTGATCTTCTTGATTTTGTTTCTGCCATTTTCTAATGTGTGGATCTATAATGGATCTAGATTTTGCAATATAAACACAAATGTCATCAATAGTGTCAGGTTCTTTTACCTTGAAATTTTCTACCTCTAAGGCTTGATCTTGCTCGGTGTCTTATATGTCCTCTCAGGTTCTGATGAATTTTCTACCCTTCTTGTTTTGTCCTCTTTTCAGTGCAGGAGATTTCCTCTTGTAAGTATTGACCTTTCCTTTCTTAAGAGGTGAAGGAGTAGATTCCTTGGATGTTTGGCTTCTAGTCCTTGAAGCAGTTGTAGTCCTTGGTTTCTTAGATGGTGGAGGAGGTGGTGAATCTGACTCTATTTCTTCAGAGTCATTCTTTTCTTCATCTTTACCGACAGACAACTATTCTTCAATTTCCTCATCTTGTTCAAATTATTCATCTTGCTTAGCTTCTTCCTCGATTGCTGACAGAATATTCTTGAGATTCTTCACCATTTTGTCCTTCTCTTTTACTATCTTCTTGACAAGTAGGCCTAATTTAATTCTTGACTTGGCCTCTTCATATGCCAAACCTTGGTTGTTTCTTGTCCATTGGTTCATTGATTAATGCATCAATTGCCTTTGTTGCAAGATCAATGTTGATCTCATATTCCAATGGTTACAACCATGCTTTCCTTGCTACAATAGGTTTGATGTAAGTATTATTTGTGTCAACCATGAAGCATATCTCATCCTTATATTTCTCAATGAGTTGCTCAGGGATTCTTACCCTCTTTTGCATTCAGTCTTTGAATACATTAAAGTATTCATCCATGACAATTTCAAATTTATCTCCTAGTGTAGCTATGTGATCACTGATTTGCATGGTGACCAGTTTGGTGCTGTCCTGTTTCACATCTCCTACCAATGGGAACTTTTCTTGAAAATAAAAGAAAATATAGCTGATTAGTGAGCCAAACTTACAAGTGCTTGACTTTGCATTCCTGATTGTCTTTAGGTTGTCCTTCAACTGATTCAGGAATAGCTCAAATAAGTCCAACTGTGTACCCTTCACAATTTTGTAGGTTGTGTCCACTGCACTTGATGCTATGTTGTTTAATCTACTTTCTTGGAAGAATTTGTAACCCAAAACACATGCACCAAAGTTAATCTCATCATCAATTATTGTTGTTACTTTTAATCCATGACCATCCCATTTGGCTCCTATCATTTTTTTGGTCTCTGCCTTCAGTGGATGCTTTAATGCCTTTACTTTATCGGTTACGGGGTAACCGGTGACCGCATGGATGACATCCCAGGTTATTTCCTTCGGTTCATCCAACCATAACTTGTTGTTATGCATTCTACTTAGTACTAACTGAATCTAATCAGTTTTGAAGACCTTCAAAAACATTAGGGCATTGGTGAGTCCTTTCACTTCAATGTGTTTGTGCTCTTCCTTAAGTGTTCCATCATCATTACAAAGCTTCTTGTAAGCTTCTTCTACCTCTAACATTCCAATCTATGCAATCTTGTAGTTTATGAAGAATCAGACATCTTCAACCAGCAAAACCCTAGCTAGAATGCGCAAAAATGTGCCAACATTGTCGGGTTGCGAGGAAACCTCCAGATAGATCTTATAATTAGGTTCCTCCCATGCCGTGTTCTTGATTAGTTTGAACTCATATTTATTTGCATTCTTAGATTTCATAGTTCATGAAGTCGATGCCATTTTCAGAAAATTAGGGCTTCTACATAATGCATAAAAATGGATTTGTCAGTCTCGAAGAACTTACTGTTTGTGCTTGCAAAGATCCCTGAACTACTTTGGAGTGCTGGAGGTTGAGTCATGATCACTCTTTAGCTTGGTTTCTTTCTGCTCAAAAATCACCTTCGCTCACTATGCTCTGGGTGTTGTGACAAATGAGTCATTTTGATGCCCTATTTATAGTTGTTGCCCTAAAATGTGTGTCATAAATTCTAACCAACTTGTCAGTGTATAAAGACTGAGTTTTTAGGTGAATACTTTACTTCTAGCGGTGACACAACATTTTGGAGTAGTCAATGTTCACTTTGCTTTTACCGACAAATTTTGGTAACATTGACAGCTTGTTCATGTGCTTGTTTACTGAGGAGGCTCAGTCTATACTAGCAAATTTTTCTTTTAACTGACGCTTCTCAGTAAATGTAGGTAGTCTTAACTGTAAGTGTATACCGACGATTTTTGATATATATGCCCGAAAGCATAGTTCTCACATACTTCAACAAGTACAACCATGATGCATCTTTCTTATGCTAATTTGGAATTATTTCAACATATTATGGAACTGATGTAAAGTAATATCTTGGGGGTAATGCAATTCCATACTTACTTGATCTTCTTAGGTGGGGTTGGTGATGTCACTAGATCCATTGGATGGGGTGTCACCATTTGCATTGTTCATTCCAGCTTCATCATTTCTTGAATCTTTTCTCCACATTTTGTCTCTAGCCCTCCAAATATCTTCAATCGTGTTTCCATTGGGATATGTTCTTGTCTCTGTCATTCGGTCTCTACAGTCTTTCTTGAGATGACCAACTTTATGACAGTGTAAGCATGTCATTCCGAGGTTAGTCTAGCCTCTAGACTTTCTAGTCCATGGCCTCAAATAGTTTGTAGCAATGTGACCATATCTTCCACATGCTATACAATTTTTCTAAGTATTGTAGTCCCACACATACTGATTACTGACATTCTTTGGTTGATAGGGAGTTTCTTGACATTTAGGCTTCCATGATTTTCTTTTCCTTTTCCAGCATTCAAGAGTTGCATGCCCATTCATTTTTCATGTAGGAAAATATTTTTCCATGTAGGTCTCCCTTTTTGGATGTTTCATCTTAGACTTACAGTCATATGCTTTATGACCTTTCTTGTTACATTTATAACAGAATCCTATGAATGAAGATGTAGATTTAGGAATACCATTCATTTTTCCTTTGCATACATTTGATGTATGGCCTTTCTTTCCACAGTGATTGCATGTATGCTTTCTTGGTCTTGGATTTTCATAGACATTCTTTGGATTGGATTGATTTGATGATTATTCATTTTTGGTAAAGCCTAGACCATTTTTGTTATTGACTCTTTGTTGTATAAAATCATCCATTCTTTTATTTCTTTCTTCAGCCTTTTTGATAATTTCATTATGTTGTTGTTGTATTCTTAATTCATGCTTTAAATTTTCATTCTCATCCCTCAGTTCACCGATAGCTTCTATTCTTTCAATGAGTTCAACATTTATTATGTTTGCCTTTTGACTCATAAGAATAATCTGATTTGTTATCTCATGGTGATCCTCTGTAAGTCTCTGTATTTCAGTCTCCTTTGCTTATAGCTTTTCTGTGATCTTTCTTCTATCATCAATAGCTAGTGTTCTTTCTTGTTCAGCATGTATAGCATTGTTCATGAAATCAATCATCCTTACCATCTGTGTCTCTTGAAAGATTTGTAGAGTTTTAACTTGTCCAACCAGATGTAGATTGATTTCAGTTAGGCTTGTGATGCTTTCTTCTGATGTATCTGATGCTTTTCTTGTAGTTGATCTTGAAGAATCAAAGAAATCTGGAATCTCTTCCTCATGATAATCTATCTCATTACTGCAAGATACCATATTCTTTCTTTCATCAAGCAACTGTCTCATGTTGATTCTAGCTTCTTTATACTATTCATACAACATCAGAATTTCAATCTTTTTATTGTCAATATTTTTATCAAGTTTGTACTTCGCCATTGTATGATATTTTCTCTTAAGCCTTTAATCTTTCTAATAAGAGACTTAGCTCTGATACCAATTGTTGGGATTAATGGGAAGTATGTGTCTGCAATGAAACCTAACCTGTTGGGAGCATGCTCAGACATGCAAATGTTAGAGATAAACATCAAATAACAACATTATACATATCTAAAGCATACTACAAAAATAACAAGTGATTCCATCACAACCTCCGATGAGCTGAACAAGGGCACCCAAAACCTTGTTGATTTTCTCTTAGAGAATTGTGGATGTGCTCTCCCAACACAATATTATAATCCCACTTGATCCATGGATAGAAACTAAATGCAACTAATGGATATAATGAAGAAACTCAAGAACAAGTATGAGAAACTTGTCACAAGCCTTCACCAAATGTAGATGAAGATGCAAATACTATACTAAGATGATATGCAATATCAAAGGAAACTAAGATTCATTCACCATTATCCTAGTATGTGATATGTAGATTCAAAATGCAACAAACATGAACTAAGAATTAGTATTGCTTATGAAAATGCTAAATTACTCTAGAACCAAACTAGCATGATAACAATGCATAAAAGGGAGATGCTTTGCTCTTGAGAAGGGCCTCTATTTATAAATGTTTTGGAGGAGAGAGAGGGCTTGGATGAGGTGGAGCTCATGTGGAATCCACATAGGTGCCACATAAGGGACACATAAGCCATGCAAGAGGCCCACTTTGCTCACACATGTGTGAGCAACTTTGGATGTGATGGGTCAAAGTATACATGTGAAGGATCTTGTAAGAAGGTGTAAGAGGGTGTAAGAGTTTTGGGCCAATGGGACACTTTTGGAAAGTGTAAAAAGGTATCATCATAGGTGTAAGAAATCTTATTGGCACCAAATAAGGATTATTTGGGAAAAGTCAATTTTTAGAAATTTGCTCACACATGTGTGAGCAAATAATTAGGACTAATTGTTGTAGGAATCAGGAAATTAGCTTAATTAACCTTAGTTAATTAATAAATAAGTTTAATTGGTGAGAGTGATGTGAGGTAGGGTAGGATCTAGGATCAAATTAGCTTAATCCAAATTAATTTGAATTAATTGTGGTTTAGTAGAATTTAAGTCATGTGAAGGAATAAATAAATTAAAAATTTATTTAAAGGAGATTAATGAGGGATAATGTATTAAATAAGATTTAATGCATTAAAAGGGGTAGTATTTAAATTAAATTTAAATACTAAGGGAAATGAATCATATTTAATTAAATAAATTTAATTAAATAGATAGAAGAATATAACAAATATAATTAATTAAAATTAACTATAGTGTTATGGGAATATTAATTAAATTAATATAACGATGATTTTGGACGTCTATATTTTGCCCCTCTTTGATGCATTGTCAAAAGTGACATTGCGTCAAAGAAAAGAAAATAAGATGCCCCAGAGGATTCAGAAAATCTACGGCAGCGAGAGCGGAGGAGTGTGCCCCCTCGAGAAAATAATAAGAAAAAATATAATTTTTTAATAAAATTTTATCGAAAAGGAAAGAAAAAAGGGGCGAGTAGGCCAATTGCATGACGTGTCCAGGAAAATTGGAGGGGAAACGGGGACCAGAACAGAAAAAGAGGAGACGGACGAAAGAAATGGGTCCCAAAGGGCTATAAATAGTCCACTGGGGCCCATAGACAAGTCACTTTCACCCACAAAGAGCAAAAGAGAGAAGAAGAAGAGAGCTATGGCAGCACAGCAAGAGCGAGCACAGCTTGGAGAGCGCATCCGGGTGTACCAGCAACCGGCAGACGTAGGACCACCGGTGAGTAGTCGAGCACCTACCTTTGCTTTAAAATTTTTAATATTTTTCAATAATTTTGAGGCGTAATAAATGCTTGTAAAAGGGCGTGTAGCACAGACAGCGATCGCCATCTACCGTCTGCGCAGACGGTGATCAACAAACTGCCATCTGTGCAGACGATCGACAGGCGATGGTCGTCTACGCATACAAACTTTGACCCGATCTCCATCTGTGATGGCGGGAAGAGGAAAATGGCGCAGCGGAGATGGTGGTTTTCAACACCACCATCTCCGCGGCAAGAAAGGCGGTGGCCTAAACCGCCGTCTCCACAGATCGGCGTCTGCGAAGATCCACCGTCTGCGAGGGTCAACCGCTATCTGCGTGGATTGACTCAAAAATAGAAGAAAAGAGAGGGGGAAGAGGAAAGACAAGGGTCCGGGAGCATTTTTCGGTGCCCTGAACAAGCCTGGGACATGTTTCAATGCCCCAACATGCTATCTGATTACTGACATGGGTTTGTTGACTGCAGGAGAATACGATCACATTTCGAGTGAGGGAATGTTATCCAGTGACGATGGCACTGGAGCAGCATCTGACGGCGGTAGAGTGGGGAGTGGTTACATTGTGTGGCATAGAGCACGTGTGGTATTGGCCGCATCTTCAAGCGCATAATGCACTTATGTCTACGCTGATAGAGGTGTGGCACAGCACCACCTCCAGCTTTCACTTCCTGATAGGGGAGGCTACGATCACCCTCCATGATGTATGGAGGATCTACAGAGTGCCTATACGGAGGGTCATACCTAAGTACTGCGTGGAGGGGTCACAGCCATACATGGAGATGGCTATGAGGCGGAGATATGTCGATCTGCCGATTACACGGCAGTGGATGTCCTGGGCGGAGGCGATGGCTATGGAGCCACGGCCGTGACGACTAGCTCTTTACCTGGCAGGGCTAATAGAGGGACGTCTCATGCCTGATCATGCAGGCAAGGGATTCCTGATTGGCTGGGCACGAGTATTGAGAAACATGGTTGAGGATGGCGACCAGTATTGCTAGGGCTATGTCATCCTTGGGCAGTTATACTATGATTTACACATGTGTGCTTACCGCAGAGGGAGAGCACTAGGGCCAGGATGTACACTGTTATTAGTATGGGCCTGGGAGCATATAACAGTCACACGACCGATTAGACACCAGGAGACCCGGGCGGCTTATGAGCCTTTCGTCTGCCGGTATAGGCCACCCATCAGTTATGAGGCCACAGACTCAGTAGGATACTGGAGGCAACGGTTGGATGAGATGGGAGCAATCACATGGGCTCCATATGCAGGATGTGAGGTCTGGGGCCATGAGGCCCCATAGCAGGGGGTATATGCAGAGGATAGGTTTTATAACTTGTACTACATGAGGTTCGTACAGATGGATTGCTGGCTATTTGGGAGGACAACATATATGATCTCACGCTACATGCCATCCAGGGTGCGGAGACAGATGGGACAGGTGCAGGAGGCGGTACCAGACAGGTTCCCACATCCATTGGTGACCCACAAGGTGGGCAGTGTATTGGGGATGGGGGCAGACCCTTGGATAGCACGAGGATCTTTTATGGGCATGATTGAGGTGCCCTGGATCAGAGCACGGGAGTCGTTGCTAGACGTAGATGTAGTACTAGCATATGCACAGTGGTGGGCGGCGCACAGGCTGGTCAGATTGATAGTGTCAGGGGTCGTACAGCCAGACGAGTAGCTAGGGCCTGGTGGGGATGGACAGGGACAGGGGGATGATGAAGGTGATGACGACGTGGGAGATGGGGGAGATGGAGGGGCCAAGAGGAGAGTCTGGCCCAGGGTGGCAGCAACATGGTGGAGGGGACAGGTACAGATACCCGCAGGTGGACAGCCACCTATCATACCTGGTGTTTAGGGGCAGGACCCAGGACAGGGACCACCACCACAAGGACCACCGCAGGGACCACCATAGGGTCCACCACCACAGGGACCACCACTAGGACAGGGACCACCAGCGAGCTTTGTAGCCTAGGAGACATATGATACTGTCATAGTAGAGTGAGATAGCCTGCAGACAGAGCTGGGGAGAGTTCAGGGGTTTTTGGTGACGACACAGGCTACAGCTAGCAGCCTACAGGTAGAGGTGACCCAGGTTTAGGGAGAGCTAGCCTCAGAGACAGCTCAAGGGGACAGTGCACAGCGGGCACTGGACATTTTACAGGAGCGGGTGGACAGTGGAGAGTTTGTCATCCTCGAGGAGCATGGGGATTGGGAGGAGGAGCGGGAAGGTATGGCAGCTCTGATAGCAGAGTGAGATTTATCACGTAGATGTGCTAAGGATTACAGAGCAGACCGCGATATAGCGCGGCTGGCAGGCACATCGGCAGGGGTGGGGTAGATGATGGCCGATGCTATGGCCGCACAGAGAGGCAGGGCGCAGGGGCCGAGAGGCTGGCTATTATATGGGATTATATTATGGAGTGGTGCCAGAGGGGGCCCAGGCACCGACATACTCTGAGAGGTCACAGTTAGCCAGCACAGGGAGAGCATCACAGGGGTCAGTGGGTTTACCACCACGTCCCAGCAGTGGAGCAGGACCATCACAGCCACCGCCATGATTCTGTTCAGATTTTTTGGATACACATTTTTGACATTTTTGACACATGATGTATGATGACATTTTTGAGATATATACATGGACTTTATTTTGGACTATGGACTTTTATGCATCGTTGATGATTTTACATGCTTATGTATGGATGTACTTATGATGTTTATGTTTATCGTATATGATGCTTATGACTGACATGCAAGGTGGGATGAATATATGTATGAATGATGAGACTGAAAAATTTGTGATGTAGGGATGAGATGCAGATTTATTATGATATGTTAATGCTTATGATGTTTAACATGTATGGATGATTTTGTAAATGTTCTATATGATGGTTGATGAAATGCTAAAATGTGGTGAATGTTATGGATGCAACTAATGGAATGCAAATGTAAATGGTTTCTAATGCTAATGAAAAATGTAATGTAGATGATGTAATAAATACTACATGAATAATGTAAGCTATAATGGTTAATGAATGATAATGCAATGTTGTAATTATTAATGATTAATGATTAATGAACGTAATGGATGAAATGTGAGTCAAATGTAATGATTAATGTTTAAGGACTAATGAATAATGATTAATGACAAATGAATAATGCTATAAATAATGATTAATGGAACTAATGATTAATGGGTTAATGGAATGAGCAATGCAAAAGATAATGCAAAATGTATAACAATGCAAATGATTACTGACTAATGATCAATGTGATGATTAATGAAACTAATGAAATGCATGGATAATGACTAATGAAATAATCAATGCAAGAGATAATAACTTATGACTAATGAATGCAATGGATACAAGATGAATGAAGACACTATTTTTGTGTATATCACAATAAATCTGATAAAATCACTTAGATTACTGGACAGGGGAATAAATAGAAACCTTTGTCAAGAGCAAAACCATAATGCAATATGACCTAACTACTTATGCAAAGACTAACTATATGATAGTGGGATTAATACCATGTTAATGTTGGAGAGCACACCCTAGTTTGATATTGAAAAAGGAGTTATGCACCATGTGCTAGAAAACACAAGTGACATGGTTCCTTTGCGTGGACTAGACTCTCAAACAAATAGATTAATAGGAACAAGAATGTGAGATATCAGATATAAAGAGACCCTTGAAATGTTACTCATGAGGAGACGCAGTACACCCAGATCTTTTAAGGGATTATGGGATGCATGAATCCTGCCCCCAATGAGGCATACATAGTCATAACTAAATATCAAAACATAAATGCCCTAGCAAACTATGATAAGCAGATCATACCACAAAAGACACGTATTTCACTAGATACTCACCATAACAAACCAAGATATAAGAGATCTAGGTTGCCACGATAAGGTCATAGTAAAACACAAGATAAAATTAACAAAAAGGCATCCTGACCAAGTGGTCATTCAGTCCAAAAGTTCTTGCCATGAACAAATTTGATGTGAGGATTGATAGAACAACCGACACCAGAAGGATGCATCCTGATGGGTTAAAGATTTTGATTGATAGAAAATGAAAATTCACTGGCAATTACTTGTGAATAGAATGATCATTAGGAAAGTTAATCATTCTGATGATTTGATGTAAAATATTTGTGATCACTGTGTCTAGAACAAAGCTCAGTTTCATGATTTGGTAAGCTTAGTCATGCTGGAATAATTATTGCGGAAGTGAGAGAATGGTCAAAGGACTACCTGCACAAATATGGGTAGCGACACTTATTATGAAAAGGCAATGCAAGTGGTATGGACAAATGGTGGAAATTGATGGTGGATCTGACTACGCATGGCACCTGAAATAGGTTTTCACCATGGTACTTATCCATTGCACCACCGAAGTGGTTTTCACATATGGACGGAATTTTTCTCTGTCTCTATTTTGATTTTTTTGTTTCTTTTCAAGCTTTTGTATTTTTTATGCTTTTTTGATGTTTTCTGATTTTTTTGCTTTTTGAGTATTCTGAATGTTTTTGGAATTTTTTGCTTTTCTATTTTTTTTGGATTTTCTGAACAATTTTTGCTGTACAACATACTACTGACTGATCAAGCATAGAAGCACTTGAGATGTACAATATTTACAGGATCAGGGAGTGGATCTCCCTCTGGAGACGCAATCTGATAGGCGCCGGAACCATACTTTGCTGTAACAATGAAGGGACCCAACCAATTAGGTTCAAACTTCCCTTTCTTTTTTCTATTCTGGAGGTTCTTCATGTTATGCTGCAGGACAAGATCACCAACCTCAAACTGACGAGGTTTCATCCTTTTATTGAACTGAAGGCGAAGGAAATTTTGATACACATGAAGGTGGTCTAGGGCATTGAGGCGTCTCTCATCAAGGATTTCCATCTCTTGCAAGTGGGAAACTCTATATTCTTCTTTGGACAACAGATTCTTCAGAGAGACTCTGAGGGAAGGAAGCTCAATTTCGATGGGTAGAATAGCCTCAGTACCATAAATAAGGGCAAAGGGAGTGGCTCCCATGGGGGTTTGAATGGAGGTGCGGTAAGCCCAAAGGGCGGGATTGAGGTGAAGGTGCCAATCACGGCCAGCTTCATCGACTGTCTTCTTGAGGATTCTAAGAATAGTTTTATTTGTAGCCTCAGCTTGACCGTTGCTTTGTGGAAAGTACTTGGAAGAGGTATGGTGGGTAATGCTAAACTTCCTACATAGCTCAGTGACATCCTTATTCTTGAAAGGTCCTCCATTATCAGTAAAAATGTCCTGAGGAATGCCATAGCGACAGATAAGATAGTTCAGGATAAACTTCAAAATCTATTTTCCAGTAGTGTAGGTGAGAGGAACAGCTTCAACCCACTTGGTAAAGTACTCTGTAGCAGCTAGG
>MU223230.1:2012016-2046800 GCA_018584345.1 Thuja plicata | reverse complement strand
CATGTGAAGGATCTTGTAAAAAGGTGTAAGAGGGTGTAAGAGTTTTGGGCCAATGAGACACTTTTGGAAAGTGTAAGAAGGTGTCATCATAGGTGTAAGAAACCTTGTTGGCACCAAATAAGGATTAATTGGGAAAAGTTAATTTTTGAAAATTTGCTCACACATGTGTGAGCAAATAATTAGGACTAATTGTTGTAGGAATCAGGAAATTAGCTTAATTAACCTTAGTTAATTAATAAATAGGTTTAATCGGTGAGAGTGATGTGAGGTAGGGTAGGATCTAGGCTCAAATTAGCTTAATCCAAATTAATTTGAATTAATTGTGGTTTAGTATAATTTAAGTCATGTGAAGGAATAAATAAATTAAAAATTTATTTAAAGGAGATTAATGAGGGATAATGTATTAAATAAGATTTAATACATTAAAAGGGGTAGTATTTAAATTAAATTTAAATACTAAGGGAAATGAATCATATTTAATTAAATAGATAGAAGAATATAACAAATATAATTAATTAAAATTAACTATAGTGTTATGGGAATATTAATTAAATTAATATAAGGACGATTTTAGACGTCTACAGTATGTACTAAGAGGGGAGGGGTGAATCAGTACCTCTAAAACTTTTTGTATCCTTTAATCAATTAACCTTTGTAATTAATTGCATGTCCATTCAATTTGATCTAAACTATCTTGATGTGAGTTATATCGATTCATAACATTAATAAACATGTGAATCATTCATAGAAACATTCATGAACATAATTGACACATAACACAAGATATGATATTGCAGAAAAATCCTGTTAGGAAGTAAAAACCATGGTGGGGATGGCACCCACAAAACTTCACTATTTGCAGATTGGAAGGGGTCGGTTAAGGCTTACAATTTTATCACTTCTGATGATCTACCCTGTTAGGAGTATCGGTGGAGACCTATTAAAGTCTACTCTATTAAGAGTTTTAGCAAAACTATTAAGTGTGCACTCAGTTAAGAGATTTGATATTGGACTGTTAAATCCACCTTCCTTGAAAGGATTTTTACACTTTTCTCCACTTGTTAGAATGATAGAAAATTACAAATTGACCTGGTAAATGTAATCTCCTATTTCTGATATAGATCCTATGTAGTTCACATAAAACTATTATCACCTTAAATGTGATTGAATAATACCTATGATTATCAATTTCCTCTATGCTTTGTTTTGCTAACCAAATTCTTCTTTTTTTGTTCTGGTTCTTGAAACTCTCAATTCAATCCATAGATGTGCTCATTCTGTTGTCCTTTCTCATTTTCCTTTTTACACACACATTCTAATGAATTATTACATCATCTATTTATGGATGGATTAACTTCATCGAGTTGTGAAAAAAACAATGTTAACTCTAAGATCAGGTTTACAACTTGCACCTAGATCTCCTAGTCTATGTGTTTTAAATCAGTTAGACTGATTAAAACACTTACATTAATGTTTCTTGTCCCTAAAGAAATGGATTTAAAAAAATTGAATATCCTATAAATAGAATACACTTTATTTATCTGACGTGGAAGTTAGATCCACTTTTTGCGGACTACAACTGACTTTCAGTTCTGTCTATTGGTCATGCTTGACAGTCTTTCAGTTTTTACTATCAGTGCATTGTATCTATCTTATCAGTCTGCACTATAACTTGCATTTTGGGTTCCTCTGTTGGGTTCCACTTTATCTTTCTACTTTGTGATTTTTGGTTTACACACTAACTTGTGTCATCGATTCTCTCTGTACTTAGTAATTTTTGGTGATCTCCTAATCTGATCTTCAGTTTCCTCTTTCCTATCTTTTGGTGTAGGCTTACCGAAAGTGTTTTTTGTATACTAATGAAAAATTAATGTAATCAAATCTTAAGTACATAACTCCAAAAATAACAAAATAGTATGATACACCTTTTTGCTCTCATCATTTTGTTATTTCCCTTGTCTGCAGCTGTCCCCTCTTGATTACATCTTATTGCATTTGCCCCTTTTTTTTTCACCCTTTTCTTCTAGGGTTGTAGGGGTCAGACCATAATTTGCCAAAAATAGTTTATGAATCTGTAGGATCATTGCCAATGCATTATCCCAATTGGTTCTGACAGACTCTAAAACCTGTAACTTAATCTCTAGCTTGACAACTAGAACAATCAAACTCAGTGCAATATTGAGAGGTGGCTCTCTCTATGCTAATTATTTTGTAGCTTCCAACTCTCTCTGCATGACCTCCAAATGAGGTATCAACATACTATGAATAGAAATAAATCTATCCCTTATTCTACCATCAATAACCATGAGCTCAGATAATATCCCTTGGGCGTGATTCAACCTATTAAAATGAATAGAGATGGCATTGGAATCCATCCTTAGTGAATGTCCCATTGACTTCAAGTCTGACTGTAACTTCTCAATAAACTGTTGATTCTCCTTTGTAAATAATTTTACATCACTGTAGTTTTTTATACAAAGATAGAATATTTTCTACAACTTCTAGGTTACTTACCAAATCAGAAAGTGCAACTTGTTTGACAATAAGTTCTTTTGCAACTTTCTGAAGAAATTTGGCCTCAAACTTTCTCTCAGACCATTGCATGAGCTTCTCATTAGCATCAATATCAACATTGTTCACCTTTTGACAAATATGAACCAATTGATCTATAATAGGTTCTTTCTCATTTATATCTTGAAGCTCAAATGCATCAACAAATATATCTTTTATATCATGTAATACCTGCTTCTGTTGATGTTCTCATTTCATTTTCTCTTATTTTCTCTTCCTTTTTAATAAAATCTACAAAATTTGCACTTTCTCATAAGATAAGTTATCAATATCCCATTTTGGAATCACTATAACTTCATCAAGTGTTACATCAATGCTCAGATACTGATCCTTTTTCTTTTGTGACTTCCTCTTCTTAGTCTCTAGTGTGATGCTGCTAGGTTTTTGCTCTTCTTGCAATGGACTGGTGTCACCACTGGTTGAGAGTAACTCCGTCTGAGTAAAAATTACCTATTTTTCAGGTGTCTCGACAATCTTAGTTTCAGTAAGTGGTAGCTTTATTCATGCTTGAATATCCTATTTCTCTATAGGCTCATGTTTCTCCTTGGTCTTTGTAGGCTTTTTCTCCTCGGTCTCAATAGTCTTAGCTTCCTATGTTTCTTCTTTATGAAGTCCAGAGATATCTGTTGCATATTTATCTTCTTGATCTTCTTTTCTCTTATCTTTTTCTTCAATAACTTGAAAGTTTTCCTCAGTAGGGTAATCTATAATGTTGATCATCTCCTCACCCTTCTCCTCAACATTTAAACCTTGTGTATCCTCACCAATAATTGTGGTTGAGTTATCAATTTCTAAATCCCCTATTTTTGCATCCTCAAACTTCTCTTTTATTTGTTCCTAAACATTATAGGCTCATCAATATCTTCTTTATTATCAAGCTCAACTTGTTCTGATGTGCCTTCATCTTTGTTTGCACTCTTATCAACTAACAATCTAAAAATTATTGTCCATATTCTTTGGCTCTATTGTACAACCCCTTCTACATTGTTCCTTGATATTGAATCAAATCTCAATTTAGGAATGAATATATTCCTATGTAACTCCATAAGTTTGGTTCTCTATTTCTGTGTCATTTCATGCATTATTTGGGATAATTACCCTTCTCTATTCTTCCTTTCATTCTCAAGAGAAAACTTCCATCTCTCATCAATCTTCTTGAACAATTCATTAGGGATTAGGAATCTGATGAGCTTGAATCCCTAAATTTGATGAGCTTGAATCCTGACAATTCCGCTAAACTCCTAATGTTGTGGAAAATCTCATCAACATTAGTAGGATGTTTGTGTGTAAAAAAATAAATTTTTTATGTCATCTATATCTTTCATCTCCCCGTCTTCATCATCTTTACCCATTATGTATTTCCTTCTCAACTTCCTCTTAGGTTTTCTTATCTCAACTTCAGTTTGTGCTTGTTTCATTTTTCTTGAGCTCTCTCCTTCAACTTTCTTCATTGGAATTTTCTTTGGTGGCTCAGCTATTATTGTAATTGTTGAAGCTTTGGTTCTTGGTCTAGATGTCACAGGAGGAGTAGATTTCTGGTTTGAACTCCTCTTCTTAGTTTAATTGGCAGCCATCAGTTTCTTAACTTTCTTATCTACTTCCACATCTTCATCTGCACTCTCTCCTGAATCACTAGATTGGTCCTCACCTTGACCTTGTATGATCTATATTAGTGCACCATCTTCTTGTTGTTTCCAAACATCTTCTCAAGGTTTTTCAATATTTTCTTTTTTTTCCTCTCCATGGTTGCAACCTTCAATCCCATGGTTATCTTTGATTTTGCTTCTTCATATTTCCCAAATACCTCAGCCTTTTTATCAACTTCCTTTGCAAGTAATGTTTTGATTGTTGTAGATGTCTCATCTATATTCAATTCATAAGGTAATAGCCTCAACCATTCTTCCCTTGGTACTATAGCTTGTACATATGTATAATCATTATCAACTAGAAAGAAAACATCATCATAAAGCTTCTCTACTAGTGAAACAAGGATTCCACTCCTTATTCTTATCTTCTTTTTGATTTAAACAAACTAGTTTCCCATGACATTACCAAAATTCTCTTCTAACTGTTATATAAACTCATTAATCTACTATGTTACTGGTCGGTCTTGACTCCATACTACATCTCCTATAGTAGGAAAAGTATTATTAACATAGAAAAATATGCAAACTAACAGGGATCTGAACTTACACATAGAATTATTTGCCTTCCTAATTTATGATTCTCGACTAGTTGAGTCATCTATAACTTGACACAATCATATGTATGATCCTTTTTCAATATCTTCCATGCCTAATCAATTGCAATGCAGGGAACACTATCCAATCCACTTGACTAATAAAACTTGTGTGCAATCACTCTAACTCCAAATTCAATTTCAAGATCTGTGATCATTGAAATTACTATTCCTCTATTGTTCCACTCGGCTAAAGTGTTCTTCTCAATCTCTTCTTTACTCTGAAAACACATTGTTCTTTTCCCTTGCACAATAGGGTATCTTGTGAATTGGTGGATAATATCCTTGGTAATCTTCATTGGTCCATTCTCCAGCCACAAACTCATATCATGCACTCTGCTTAGAACTATCCTGATCCATTCAATTTTGAAGTTAGAAGGGAAATCTAGGGCATAGACTAAAAATTTGTTGCAAATGTGCTAATTCTCACCCTCTCATGACCCATTCTTGCACAGTTTGTTATAGGCTTCTCTCAACTCAACATCTCCAACTTCATTGATCTTACACATGTAGCATGCTCTTACATCATGGATCATAAGAACTTTTGGCGAGATCGATGACAGAGCTCCTGAAAGATCTCCCTTCATTGCAGTCTTGGGTACAACACGAAAATTGGGTAGTAAACATGTGTTACTCCTGACTAACTGAACATTCTTCATTTCCTTTTCTTGTCTCTTCACTCTAGCAGATGAACTGGAAGCTATTTCTCAGATTAGGGTTTGTGAAACGAACTCTAGGTAGCTCGGCAACAATGGGTCTTCAACCTTTCTAAGTACTTTCCAATGATACACAATGGAATCTTCAAAAATATTTTTCTCAAATCACTCTTCGTATCACCTCTGAATCTCTCTACAAACTCTAATCACTTTGTGAAATGAAAATGAATGGAAAAATCTATTATATACCATCAAATACTCAAATTAGGCCTTGATTAAATGTTTTGTACATTGGTAGGTGCCAAACAGCTATCTCACTCCTTGAATAAATAGCTCGGTTAACTCATTCCATCACTCAATCAGAATAGCAACTTTTTCACTACTAAAACTCAATCAACATATCATCTTGGTTGATGTGGGGGCTCAACACATACTAATATTGATGCTTGACATTAAATATGCATATTAATTTGTTGCTTAGTTCTTGACTTAGATCCGTCCTAATGCATCTTAACTTATGCAGATATGGACTTTAACATATCTTATGTTAGGAACTAGTGTAAAATATAGCATTTGAGAAAAAAATTCCTTACATACCTTGTTTTCTTAATTGGAAGTACTATGATCACCTAATCCATTCGATTGGGTGATCTTGGCTTCACTGGGTCCACTACTATTGGCTTCTTCTTTCTTTCTCCATGTCACATTCATCTGATTATTTATATGGTCAATAAGAGGTGTCGGGGCTCTGGTCTTGCAATCTTTTCTAGTATGACCGATCTTGTGACAACTATAACAAACCAAAATTGCATTCATCCAACTCTTGGATTTACCTCTAAAGTGTGTCATTATACAATTTTTTTCAATATGACCATATTCTCCAGAATAATGACAACTATACCTTGTATTGTAATCCCAAATGAATGTGATACCTTTCCTCAGTGTATTGCCTTATTTCTTGGATGTCCATTTGGATTTTGCATTAGATCTGCAAATCTTGAGTTCTATGACCAAACTTCTCGCAATTGTAACAATGTCCTTGAAATCTAGGTGAAGTAGTTGTATTTCTAGTCTTTGACTTGCATTCATGTGCCTGGTGTCAATGCTTCTTATAGTTAAAGCAATATCCATTGAATTTAGGCTTTGGATTGGACTTACCATTCTTTCTTCAGCAAATGTTTGCTATGTGACCTGCTTTCCCACAATAATGACATGTAGGTTTTTTGTTCTTCAGCTTTATATTCCTTTGTTCTCCACTCTTTGATGATTCTCCTTCTTCAGTGGATGACAAGTGCTTGATATGGCCAATTCTAGAGGTGTCATTGGTCCTTCTTGGTGATCTCATCAATTCCTAAAATTATCTCAAGGCTTCATTAGGTTTGTTTATCCTCTCAATGAGTTCTCTTTGAGATCTCAACTAATTTTATAGTTGATTGTTATCTGAGCTTAGATATGGAATTTCAATTTCTTTTATATTTACCTCTTGATTTTCAAATGATAATTGGTTGACCATGTCCAACTGATTGTCTGTGAGCTTCAACACATCAATTTTCCTCTCATCAAGTCTAGTAGCCATCTATTTCTTGTCTTCTTCTTCCATTAACTTGTCTTCCTCAACTTTCTTCTTCTGATCAATCACCTCACATAGTGTTATTGATTGAGTTTCCTATTCTATCTTTATACTTTTGACTTGTTCTTTAAGTGTGTTGTTCATCTCCATTAGATCTGCAATTTCCACATTACTTTATTTGCAATTTCCATTGTCAAATAGACATTTAGTGTCTTCTTCTTTGTATGAAGTGTCATTCAGCTGAGTTGCCAATTCTTTCCTAGCTTTTAAGGATTTCCTCAATTCTTCTCTTCCTGTCTCAATCTGTTGTAGTGCCAACTAGATATCAATCTTCTGATTTTCAATGACCTTTTCCAACTTATATACCTCCATCTCCAAGATCTTAACTCTCAAGTGGTTAGAATTATTCTAAGAGAACAATGATCTAATACCAATTGTTGGAAATCTAATATGGGAAAGTAGTATACTAAGAGGGAGGGGGGTGAATTAGATTTATAAAAATTTCACACTTCTAAAACAAGATGATTCAAAATATAAGCATAAACATAAACATAAAATGTAATGTTGTAATAGATCTAACATCTAATCGCATCCATAATGAACACATAACACAAAGATTTGGTAAACCAAAAACCCTTGAAAGCTAAAACTGGGGTGGGGATGACACCCACAAATATTCACTACTGCAGTAACAAAGTGTGCCTGATAGGGATAAATTCTGTTATCACTTCTGATGATCTACCCTCTGAGGAGTCTTCCCTGTTAAGAGCTTACAAACTTATAATATCTACCTTATTAAATGATTTAAACCCACAACTAAGTAAGCACTTTGCTAAGAGATTTACCCTGATTCACTTGCTAGAATGTATCAGTACCTGATCCCTCAATTTGCACTTCAAATGCTGATAATGAATCTTCTCTTTCCAACTCTTAACTGAACTCTCAATTTGATATATCTCTTTTATGTCCTTCACTGCTCTGCTCAGTCATTTGGTCTGGTCTATGCTTTAGATATGCAGAACTCTGCTTTACATACACACCCAATCTCTACTCTTCACATCTGCATCCACACACATGCATAGATTAGGGTTTGAAGCATTCCATATTTAAATAACTGATGAACCATCCAGATCAAGATCAATGATCTAGATTTATCACCTTTTGCCACTTAGCATCCCTATTGCTTGCATAGGGATCAATGATCTCAGAAATAACACATAATTAATGCATTAAATATATTCACAATCTTTAAATGCTTCATAGAAGTTGGCCAAAATAGATTACCTAGGTGTTTGTGCCATTCCAAACACATATACAAAATTTTTTTTACTCGGCATATGTAAAATCTAATTCTCAATCAAAACTGTCACTCGACACTAACTGTCTATGCAACTCGGCAATCATTCCACTCAGAAACTACTGAGTACTCAAATGTTAGAGTAACTAAGAGGGGGGGGGGGTGAATCAGTGGCCTAAAAAATATTCCAATAAATCAACCCAAAAACTTAGTACCACAATATTAAGCCTCTAGTTAGCTTTAGTCCTACAAGATGAATGCCTTCAAATAATCATAACAAATAACTACTACTCAGATTTCACCTTTAAAACTTATTCTTACTATTTACCGATTAGCAGTCTTTCATTTACCAAAAAATGGTAAATTTCTTAGTGTATACCAATCAATCCAGATTAGTTATGTGTAATGAAAAACTCTAAAGTAATGACTCATAAACACATTGACACATGGATTTAATAATGTGGAAACCCTGTTAAGGGAAAAACCACTTGGGACTGGTAACCCAAAATTTTCACTCTTCTAAAGTGAGCTCGGTGTAGATCCAACCTTGTTAAAGGTTACAAACACACTGTTAGGTGTGACCTTGTTAGAGGATTTAAATAGAATAGTTTGTCACTTGATATCAAGCATCTCTATGCTACCTTCTATCACCAAACCTAGTGTAGTTTGTCAAATGGTATCTGGCATCTCATGCTATCTTCATGATCGAACTTTTTGATACTCCTTGGGATGTATCTCAATATAGAAAGGATTGTTAATTCTAGCTTGGTTAAGAGACTTTCTGAATCAATGGTTAAACTGAAATAGTAAATGATTTTTTCACACATACAACTTAGATTTGCATATTTTTAGATCTATTCTAAGCTCATTAGACCTTTCTGATCAATGTATCTTTTCAATACCTTTTCTCCACTTCTTTCTGCTCAGTGATGTTGTGCTTCTCTGTTGCTTGGTGTCTGCAGAAATCTTTAGCTCTTTCCTCAGCTAGATTGATCAGGACTATATGAAGTTTTTCTTCATTATTTTCTCTTTAGCATCCTCTTCTTCTATTCA
This sequence comes from Thuja plicata, assembly GCA_018584345.1. NCBI lineage: Eukaryota > Viridiplantae > Streptophyta > Pinopsida > Cupressales > Cupressaceae > Thuja > Thuja plicata. Next base: position 2,037,414 of record MU223230.1, on the reverse strand, counting down.
CTCCCCTAATTCATAATGAATTATATTATTTCTTTATAGACATGATATCACCATTTCTCACTTCTTGATTTCCTTGTTCTTGGCGTGATCCACAATCTTAGCCAATCCTGCTTTAAAGCTTAACTCCTATTTTATTATGTAGAAATTTAGTGCAGGAGCACCCAAACTAAACCAAATGCTCCTATGGACCCTAGGGGTTCATTCAAGGTCCTAAGAGGCCTTTGCAAACATAAACACACTAAGTTTAGTCATTGGATCACCATGTAAGACCATAGTACCAAGATTGGCACAATATAAGCCCTTGGGTCACTATGAGTCAATTATGATCCCAAACCCTAGAATTAGGTTTTTTTTGAGTTTTTAGTATTTCAATCCACTAGGGATCATCTCAATAACATCTTGACCAAATTTCGTCACTAGAGTTGCAAAAATGCACAAAATGTAAAAGTTGCTCAAAAGTTGTCAAGCAACTTTTGAGCAAAACCTAACAATTTTTTGAAAATCAACTCCAAAATGGTCAAGTTGGTTCAAAATTGTTTTTTAACCATTGGTATTTCCTACAATAGCCCATTCAGGTAGGTGGTAGGTGAGAGATGTAATTGTTATTTTTAAATCAATAAAATATAACCATTTTCTTGCATTCTGGGAAAAATAGTCATCGTGTATGGATAGGTATGACCAAGGAAGCATGTAAATATGAAATAGGGAGATAGTGTTTTGAATCTTATTCCTTTTGGTTTTGGTCTCATGTTTTGATTGTTTGTGGGTTGCAAGTTATCTAATTTTCAATCCCACTGCCTTAATTATAGGCCCTAAGTGAAGGTTTCTTACAAAATTGTGTATATCTTCACTTTTCACCATGGGAAAATAATACCCCTTAGTGGAAATATTTCTCCTAGGATTCCCTTTAACATTTTGCAAGATAGGGTTCTCAAGTTGCAAGGAAGTGGGAAAGAATTGATGCCCTAGGTGTATATGCACATGTATGCACCAATCCTGATTTAGGACAACAGTCACAACTTTTGTATTGGGATTGATCAAAGGATCTAAGTTAGAGGAGGAGATATTTTTGCAACCCTTCACATGATCCCATAGTAATTTTTTGCATTGGATGTATCTAAAGGGTACTTTTAGTGTAATTAGAGGCCTAATTAGGGCTAATTGGTAAAGCAATTTGGCTCACCATTCTATCTTATTTTCAATTCCAAGTTCCAAGGCTTAATTTCAAAGCCTTTGGCCATAAAGGGTATCTAAAACCCTAATTGTTTCATATGGTTGTGTGGAGAAATCTCAGATGAGATCAAAATTCCCTCTGAAAAAGGCTACAAGCAAAAGCCTAGGTTTGTGAAGCAACTATGGGGTATGGGTTTCCTTTGAGTGAAAGAACCATTGGAACTAAGAAGTAGGGACCTAAATAGACCAAATATTCAAGCATAGATAACCCCTAGTCCTACATGTCATTTTGGGGGTATTCTTGTGATTGAGGGTCATTGGCTAGTGAGACCAACCTAGATAGTTGGTATTGAAGGATTGATAAACCTAGTGATTAGGTTACCCTTGGGGTTTTGGGGTTGTGGGAACCTTAATCAAGTCCTTTCATCACACTTGTGATAAGTGTGAAGCCTTATGACCATCACAAAGACAACAACCTAGGGTACCTTGCCCTATTGAGAGACCTTTGCCAAGCTTCTAGTTGCCCACTTTACATCAAAATTCCTTTGAAAACTGGAAAAAATAGCTTTAAATATTTTACTTATCTCTGGTTTTAACTTGTTGATGAAAACAATGTTAACAACTAGTTAAGTCTATCTTTAGCTCTGCCAGCTAAGTATTTTTTTGTTTCTGAACTTTAGTTCCTTTCGGTGTTTTAACTCTTGTTAGCTTCGATCAACACTTCAATTCTCCTTGGGTTTCTCCATCAAGGTTGTCTGTCTATCGAGTAACACTATAATTCTGTCCATTGGTAATGCTTGTGATTATGCTCATCGGTAATGCTTGTTGGGTTTCTTTCTCGGGCAACACTATGAGTTTTCTCTCGGGGTTCTCTGTCCGTCGGTGTTTGTTGTCACTTTGTGAATGTTGAACTTTTATGCATTACTGAAAGCATTATCTTTATCTTTCTAATTCTTTGAAGTCTTTGACACTTTTTATATAACCAATCAGATTATATCAAGTTGACATCAATGACAATACAATCCATTAATTAATTTAATGTCTTGCATTATCTTTCTACATTTCGGTGATCAACTTAACATCTTCAAACATTCAATCAGTCATATGTCATCATCCACGACCACTAACTTGCTCAGCAGTGACTACTTATCGGTTGATTCATAATATTACACAGGTCATTTACTTTTCTCAACCTTAGTGGGATGGCTCGGTCTCAGTGATGACCGACCAACCTTCCTTGATCATGAATAAGTGTGTGACACTAATAGACAACACAACTTGGAGATCAACAATACTCATAGGATGTTTTTGTATAATTGACCTAGTCGGCTCCCTTTATATTGAAAAAACTTCCTTTCTCATGTTTAGGAAGTGGATCCTTAAAAGCTGCACGTATCTTGTTAGAGGTATGTCCATCAACTATTATTTCATCATTATCAATCAAATATTGAACCACATTCTTCAATCTTTGAGAGTCATTAGTCTTGTGTCCCTTTCCTCTATATAGTATTCACAATAATCAGAAGCTTTCCTGAATGATGGTGTTACCCTAGGTTCATAATCTCTCATCTCAGGAATTATGATGAGTTTCTTAGTGATTAACTTCCCTAAATAAGATTCAAGTGATTCTCCCAAGGGTGTAAATGTCCTTCTCCTTGTCACATAGGGTTGTTTTGATGCTGATTGTTTATTGTTTTGATTTTTGGATTGAGGAACATTAGTCTTGCCAACCAGATTCAAGATTGGTTGTGCCACTGTGACATTTCTATTACTAACAATCCCATCATTGAAAAAATTCTTATTTTTTTCCAAAATTTGGATTTCTCATTATTATTGTTGCCATTTTTATTATTGTTAAAATTATTAGAATTTGAGGGACCAGTAGTTTTTTGTTAAAAAGTTTCAACTCTCCTTTTCTAACCATGGATTATTCAATCTTAACTCCATTCTCAATGAGATTATTGAAATTTGGGGGACATTAGATTTGTAATCAATAAATCATTTTCATAGTGAGGTTATGCACAAAAATATCCATTTTCGCTTGTTCTTCAGGTATAATTCTTGGATATTAGGCAAAAAATTGCCTCCATCTTTGCAAAAAAATGAGAAATGATTCTCCATTATTTTGTCATGCATTGCAAAGATCAAGAATTGTAACTTCATGTTTAATGTTGTAAGAGTATTGTGTTATGAATTTTTCCACTATCGTATTAAAATGTTTGATTCCAGGAGGTAGTTTTGAAAACCATTCCATTGATTGACCTCCTACACGTTGTTGAAATAATCTCATGAGATAAGTTTCATTATGAGCTACTTCAATACATGCGGCATAAAAATATCTTACATGGTCTTGTAGATCCATATTTCCATTTTACTTTTTGAATCTTGGTACCTCAAAGTGATGGGGAAATGAAACCATTGGTAGGTTCTTGTCAAATGGATATGATAAATATCATCTAAAAAATAGCTTTTGGTTGTAGATCTTGTTTAAATATGAGAAATATTTTGTTGTAGTATCTGATTTTTTTTGTGTCAAAGATTCCAAAGGTGTGTTTTCCTCTTGTTTTCCTTGTGATTTTTATTATTCATCTATTGTAGGGGATTCTTTCACAGTGGACACATCAAAATCAGATGGTGATTTTTCACCTTGTTGTCCAAGCATTACAAAATACCTTTCTTTTTCCATATCCAACATTCTCTCTATAACCTTATGACATCTTGGATCTTGTAAAGATTCTTGGATTTCCTCATCAGTTGGTTTGATGTCATTATTGTTGGAATTTGATCCCCACTTGGAAAATTTAGAAAAGGCATTCTCATTATCAATATTCCCTTCCATGATTGGTTGTGATTCCTCTTATTTTTTCTTCTTGGAGGTAGTTTGAACCATAAAAGGTGTATAATACAATGAATGACAATTGGATGATTATGTTGAGATAGAAGAATGGTGTTGACCAATTTGAGGTTTATGGTAATAATCTTGAATAAAAAAATTATATATGAGATGAAAAATCTTTATGACATGACCAATATTATCAAGATGTCTGACGTAAGTTTCTAGAGAAGGATGATAAATCCTAATACCTAAAACTCACTAAGATCAAAGTTCTAAATAAAATCAACACTACAAAAAATGATAGGAGATTAAGGTATGACCAAATGAGATGACAATGAGATTGGTTCAAACTATATTAAAAGATCCTGAAAGTTGTCTGACAATCTTAGAATTGAAAAGTGTATTGAAAAGGGTACCTAGAAATGACTTTCAATACTTTCTAAATTGAGTGTTTCATTGTTCGGTTATAGATGCGCATAAATCATATGCAAAGAACAATCAAGGGAATACACAGAATAGTTATACCAATGCATATTTCTACTAGTAAATAGATGATCAGGATAGTTGATCAAATGCATAGAATCATAGCACACATGTGCAGAATTAGTGTTTTCCTTAGTTTTGCAAGTTTTTCAATATTATGATTTTTTTTGCTCTCTGATGTTTTTTATTGTTTTTCATTTTTTACAATAAAAATACACACACAAAAAACAAAATGATGAACCCTAGGAGTTTTGAACTAATATGCAATGGATAAACATACTTACAAATACTAAGGTTGGCTAGGGCAATAATTTTCAAATTGTCTAACAATAAAATATCTCATTCAAATCAGATAGTTAGATGCTTGGCACCGCTAGCTTCCCTTCATGACACACTTCTTGGGGCTAACAAGAAATTTAATTCCTTAAATTATAAAGACCAAAATGAATTTATTATCTCATATGAGGGATACATGAGAGGTATCTTTTGCATGCATGTCATCACACTGCATGTGTTAACAATATAAGGTTTTTCACTACTAAAATAGTTGGTTTGTAATCAGGGCATTCGTCTAGGTGGGTATGCTCAAATGATCTTCCTAATTAAGGAGGTTCTCCCATTCCTTTAAAAATAAGTTTTTTGATGTCTTACAATAAAGGATTTTAACATATCAAATAGACACTAAGGGAATTTTTCACTGGCATAACAAATTCACACATGTTGATTATGACTTTCATCACAACCACATTTTTTTATATAGAAGTTTGGAAGAGCTTGGCTTTAGCTTTTACCTCTTGGTTTGTTCCCTCTCACTTGTCCTTATAGGATGCTTAATACAAATTTATTTTACACCAAAGATCCACAAAGGAGAGGGGAGAGGATACGTTTGTATCAATCTATGGATTACACAAAAGTGCCTATCGCACTAGACACAATAAACACTTTCAAAATTTCTAATCTAAAATAGACACTTGAAATAAAAAAGCCCATTGTATTTTAAAACCAAAATGAAGGTATATTGTTTTCAAATAATAAACCATTTTTTCTTTCCTATAAGGAATCTACAAGAAAAATTGTAAGTAGTTTTGAAAGGGGTCTTCAATAATCGAAAACCTAATTCTAGAAAACACCACAAGCTAATGAGAAATAATTAGTAAAAACAAAGAAGAGTATTTTGATTAAGAAAAATGGAGTATTTTTTCTGATAAACTTGAAGTGTAGCAATATACCTGATCATAGAATCTCATTCTTCTTCTCTTCAAATCAATATCTCAGGCCTTTCTTTTTGTAAGTAATGCTTAATTATGTGTGTTAGTTGTTTCCATGATCGAAAACTAGGAGTTCTTCTAACAACCTTCTTTCTCATTAGATTTCCGTATTTTTAGAAGTTAGTGTTTCAAAGTAACTTAATGATAAAAACTCTTTAAACCCATCTTGAAATATGTTTGTGAAGAACGGTTAGATATATGTGTAGCAGAATGCAATGTATGTGCAAGAAAAAAATATGTAGAAACAGAGAATAAATGCGCAGGACAAAGGAATGAATGCACAGAAATAGTGAATTTGGAGAAAATGAGGTGAAATTGCTCCTATTGTAATTTTGATGAATGGTACGGATGCACAAAATCAGAAGATGGACGTGCATTTCTGCAAGAAATGAATGCACATAAATGACCTGGGAGCTTCTTTGTACATGGAAAACCCTAATTTTGGTTAAATTTTGGGGCTTAGGCCCCAAAGTGGATGCAAAAAATGTATGCAAATTATGTGTGAAACTAATAAAATACTATAACTAATCTACTAATTAGTCTAAATGTTTACCTTGAAAACATATAAAAATGCAATTTTTACCTTTACCTACTCTTTGTACCTTGTCTCCATTGCTCTCCTAGCTTTAAAATTCTTGTTTTGAGCTCTCAGACCTACAAATCAACTTCTTCCAACATGTCTTCAAAGTGTAGAGATAGTGGATTTGTAATGGAAATATAGGATGCATTGCCTAAAATTGTTTGAAATGAATAATGCAAGATGGAATGACAAAAAAAGAGAATATGATAATGTTGAAACTAAGATGCCTATGATGCTATAATTATGAAAATGATCCTAAAATGTTTAAAATATTATTGTGAAATGCTTGAATTCACCAAAATGCTAAGATATCAAAGATTTCCTATTTTTCAAGATGGATCCATTATTTTTTTTAAATGTGCTAGTTTAATAGATTTTTTAATTCTCAAGCCCATGTGGCATCATCCAAAGGTGGAGATTAAAAGGTGGATAAATCAATGGTCAAGATCAACTTAGTTGGAGAGGTTGAGAGAAGTAGGGAATTAGTTGGAATGTGAGAGAAAGAATGGGGAAAATTTTCCTCATACAATGGAAAGAGGTAGAATGATGAGGGAAGGAGAGACACATGTCAAAAGTCTCTCAATGACCCTTGAGAGGACTAAAGAATGACCTTTTCCTCAATGGGACTCTATAAACAAGTGTCCCTATGACTTGTATTTGAACATATAATGTGGCTAGATAATCCACTAATTTATAGTCATGAGGGAATAGAGTAAGTCCTATAAGGACATGTGATCATAAGACCAAGTCTTAAAAAGCCACATACCCCCCTTCCATCCCATAGGAATAGGACTCATGGTTGAAATAAAATAGGCTAGTAAAGAAATAAAATGAATTAATTATCTTACCCAAGGGTGAGGTGTCAAATGAGGTGTACTAAGATGACTTTGTCATGATGAGTGTGTATTTAAGTATTTTTTGAGAAAATCACTAAATAGGAATAATTAGAGGACTCGGGAATAGAAGAAAAAGCTAAGTGAATTAACTAAATAAATTAAATAATTTATTTAGAAAATAGAAGAAAGAATATCAATTAAATAATAAATATTTAATTATTTTATTAAGTCCATTTTGGGTGTATACAATCCTAAGTGCCAAAAACCATCGAACTTTGACGAACTATTTCTTGTAAACCGTGGTACCTGCACACAATCTGTTTGAACCTATAGGGTCGTGTTATACACCCCTACAATAACCTTTCTCAGTTTTTGAGGGCCCATAATCATTTTTGGAGGGAAGCAATTTTTCTCAAGGTGTAAAAAGTGTTAGATGCACTTAGTGTGAAGTTGCCAATTATCCCATATCACATTCTGCTCATCATGGGCATGAACTAAAATCTTGATCACATCTTTTTGGGTAGGTTTAACCTATGGAAGGTCCCACTTTTACTCTCATCATGCCGAACACTCAGTGGCATTACCCTACCAATGATATCCCTTGTGTTCATTAGCACCTTTGGCAAGGTAGTCTCACTCCTCATTTACAACAAAGGGAAATTTTGGAAAGAGTATCCCAATTGAAGAGAAATAGAAATCCTAGTGAGTATAAAGTTATTTTATATCCAATGGGTGTATGGTGTAGAAATACTCGATGATTTTCATGCCTCCATGAGGAAATATTGAGTTTTGTGTCTAAAATTGATGTTTGAAGGTTGTAATAAGGTCTAAAAGAACAACTTGAACCTTTTTGTCATAGTATTGAGTCTTAGAGTGTCTCTTGGATTCAATTTGTAAAAGTTGCAAAACTTGTCAATGTTTCCATAAGGGTGCCAAAGGTTTCAATATAAAATTAATGGTTTCTCTTCTTCTTACCATTGGCATTCATTAAGAATTGGTATTTTGAAATTTTAAAAGGTATACTTTATGATTTTAAAGGTTGTAGTCATGTTGGATTATGTTTAGGGGAAATATAATGATTCCCTAGGTAGATTACTTGTGTTATTTTTATTCTCAGAGTAGCAAATTCAATTTTCAAGTCATTTGTTCCAAGGAACCTTACCCAAGTTCCATAGATATTGTAAAATGTCGAAAAGGCTATTAAAAAAGGTGATTACATTTTGGGTCTCAATTTTCTATGAGAAATTATGACCAAAACACTAAGTTTTTTTATCTAAAGAACACCATGGAACCATTTTTGAATCAAGTGTTCCAAAGCACCACATATTGAATGGATGGGGTATTAGTTTGAAGGACCAGTACTTGTGGGGGTTTTCGAAGATTTTTATGTGTTATAAACCCTTGAAAAAGATGTTCCCAAGGGTTGGGAAGTCCCGTCAGTCAACAAATCAACCCTTGGTGTTCGCAGGCTTTAAGGCAAAGTGACTTGTGAAAGGAAGTTTGAAGTTAAAGAAGGGTGAAAAAGTATTGATTTTTGGATACCATTTACGTGGTGATTCCTTGTCCAATTGAAGTGTTTAAATGCTAAAGTGATTGCCTTGAGAGTAATTTCATGGTATGATCATTTGTATTCAGTTTGTGGGAATGGAATTGAGATACTCGTTTATTAAAGCATCTGTATGATCAAATTTGCAATCAGTTACTACTTGTTGAGAAGCTTTGTAGTTTCTTCAGTTATTGTGGGTTGTAACATAAAAAATGGTCTTAAGACCTTATTTTGAGCATTGACATGAAATATGACTTCAAAGATTCATAATTACCACATGGAGGCATGAAGATAACATCTTTTAGCACTTTACGCATTTGCACTTTATTACATCATGAATGGTATGGTACAAAATTAATTTATGTACTGATACAAAATTTATTTATGTAATGATACAAAATTCAATATGTATTTATAATCAAGTGGTACACATTAGGATATATAGAATTTGGCCTCTTAATATTTTCAAATCAGTCCCATGGCCACTTTTATATACAAAATTTGGCATCTAATATGCACATGGCAGATCATTACCATTTATATATACATAATTTGACATCTAAATATACACATTATAGCTCATTACCGGTTTTATATACAAAATTTGGCCTCCAAATATGCACATAGAGAGCCCATGGCCATTTATATATACAAAAGAAGTGAAGTTACAACATTTCACAATATATATACAAAATTGTCAAAATTATTCTACCATTTTGTAGAATCATTCTTCTAGATGGCCCAAAATTAATCAAGTGAACCTTTTGGATTATCTCTAACCCTTATTGTCTCAAGTATTTCCTCGTGGTCAGATTAACAAACTTTCCACAAATTCTTGTTAAGAGGTCTACCATGATACTTAATAAATTGAATATTTATTGCAACAACAAGGTTAGAGTAATGAAGAATATGTCTATGTTCCTCAAAGTCCTCAAACAATGACGTATTAAAATTTTTGAAATTTTTGATAGGGTACCTTCATTTTATAGAAGGATAAGTTAATACCAAAATCAATGTAAAGTCTAATAAAATGAGTTTAAGAGGTCTCAATACAATGGCACAACAATGGTACCTTGTAATCCATGTCCTTTTCACAACAACAGATCCTAATGGGTACTCAATACCCTCTCCATCAATGACTGTAGTTGTCAATTTATTTTTGGCCTCAATACAACGACACTAAAAGTAATTTGTTCCTTCTTCATTGTTCTCGTCTGCAATAATAGCTCATATAGATGACCTTTATTTTATAGAAGGATAAGTTAATACCAGAAATAATGTAAAGTGTAATAAAATCATTTTAAAATTGATTTTACCTAAGTAATAAATTGAGAAATTACTTGGTTCAACTAGGTCAAATACATGGTCAAAATCCATTGATGCTTAAATCGAGTTCAATTGTAGTTCTCTAGGAAGTTGATATGTATCAAGGGGTTCTGAAGGTCTATTTGACCATTGGTCAACCCACTCTTTTGATTCACATTCGTCCCACAAAAAAGCATACACAAAGAGAAAAAGCGTGCAATCTGTCTAATATAAATTGATAATGATGCTACATTTGAACTTCTAAATGAATGCATGTTACTTGATCCTATAAGTGTACAAAGACCTAGATAATTTTAAAATTTATATTCATGTATCAACCAAAAATATCTAGAAACCATAGACTTACTTGCATTACCTATTCCCATCATAGAGTTACACCATTGCACAATTGTTTCAACATCTATTAACACTACACCACCTTCATACTTTATTTCCTCTCTAGCAAGAGCTCTTTTCACACATGCTCCCACACCATCATGCTCTACCTTTCCATGCACTTCCTCACCAAAATTCCAAAAATGTTGCACACCACTTTTCACATACATCCTAGTTAACCCGTAGAACATCCTTTCATTCTTGAATTGTGAGGTGCAATTGTCCGATCATATTATGTGTTGGTTGTAGGTTATATCTCTTTCCCTTAAATTGTAATAGAAAACTATAAATCATCATGGCACAAAATCTGATGAATGAGTATGATCATCACTGATATAGAAGTGATAATCTCTTATAACCTTTCTATCCTCCTCTATACTATCATGTGCATGCATGAATGCTATGTGTACAAAAATTGTAACTTGTCACTAATAAAATTTTGCTCAATTTTCGACGATCATAGGTTGATTTTGACAATTTTTTCTTTATCATGCCTTCCATCCAATAATTTCCATAATGTCTCTGTTACATTCTTTCCAATATGCATAGCATCAAACAAATGTATAATTGGGAGGTTCTCATTGTATGACAACTTGCTAAATTTTCTAGGACAACTTTTTAGTCCTTTTGGAAGTTGGTCATTGACACCTTGACGACCTTCATGAGCATCAATTACATCATCAGTAAACAAAATAAAATATCCAAATATAAATTTCAAACAAAAACCGTCAGATGGAATGGCATTACCTCGTCGATTTATTCTATTGTATTCCAACTTCCATAGGCAAGGTATCATTCTTCATGGCTATGATGCAGTCTCTTATTTCCCATTGAAAATATGTTTTTTAATTAATTTGATACATATGAATCTATGGAGAAAGTGCCTATACTCATCGAACACCTACTTTCCTAAACTTTTTGAATGATGAGATTTCATCTTTGGACCACAAACTGGACATGAAAATTTTCCCTTTGTCTGAAGACCTACAAGATTGTGTATAATTAGATTGAATATGTTGATTTCAATAATTACAATTATCATGCGTAAACTTACAACAAAGATGTGTTAGCACTATAACATACCAAAAAAGAGGTGTTAACAAGAGAACATACCACAAAAATGTGTTAGCCCATGGGCATCATGTATTTTCCATACAAGCATTGCATGGAATTGAAACTGACTCTATCCTATTGGTCTAGAGATGTCATACATACTGACCCCATTCCATAAATCAAACAAATCATCGATAAGGGGCTCAATATATACCTTCATATCTTTAACTTGGCACTTACCTGGTTGAATGAATATAAATATTACATAATTATTGTCATTTTGATGCGGTATTTATGAATAAATTTAGATGACTATTGAATTAAAAAATACCTGGAACAATCATTTCCAACATTATGTGCTCCCTCTTTATGGACATCCAAGGAGGAATGTTATTGTTGATAACAAAAATAGGTCACACCGAGTAAACAAATCTCATCTCTCCAAATGGATTGACATTGTTCGTTGCCAATGAAAGCTTGAGATTATGAGGTTCTTCTTTAAGGTGTGGCCAAGTTTCCTCTATGTCCTTAAATGCAAAACCATGTGTAGGCATTCACATAATGTCATCTTGACTTCTATTGCATGCATGCTAATCCATAAATTGTGCAGAGATAGTGCACCTGAATAATTAATGTAGACGTGGAATAGTGGGAATATACCAGAGAACCTTGCGAGGCACCTTTTTTGTTATTTGATCTGTTCAATATCTACAAATATGACAATCAGGGCATTCTGTTGCAAATTCATGTTGTTTATGATATAAAATATTATCATTGGGACATGCATGTATTGTTTGATACTCCATCCCAATATATTTCATAATGGCATATAGTTCCCGGTACGAGTGAGGTAGAATTTTTGATAGGGGTAACAAACAGTCACCTATCAACCTATGACAAAAGATATAATTAGCATACATGATTCACCCTCTGTTAAAAATAAGGAAATTACGTCTAAACTAGGTGAAAAAGATGACATATATGACATACCTTAACATTTGTGACATTGCTACGTTGGATAAACCATTCAAAACCTTAAATTTCACCAACAACAATACAATGGAGAGAAAATTTGTTTGGGAGCCTTTGTATAGGGGTTCATATGCCTTCTCAAGTATAGGTAAATCAAGGTCATCTTCATCATTGTGATCAGTTGCACTAGTACTATCATCTTCAATCGTATTCTCTAGCACATGATGAACTGCAACAATACCATCATAATCAATTATGTTCTCTTTCACAGGATCATCTTCTTCCATGGGATTATTATCTTCTCCTTGTATATTCACACCTCCATGTTCCTCCACTTGGAAATTCACATTCTCCAGATTGTTATGGTCCATAACATGTAACCCAGGGTGGTTAACCTATATCAAAATGATGACAATAAATTAACCATGACCATGATCTCATCATCAATTGATTTCTTATGTATATAAATTGTTAAAACAATATATTGAAATACTTACCAATGGACAAAAATCATGCCCCCTTCAATGTAACCATGCTCTCTACAATGTTTCTCATCTGTTTTGACTAGAAGTCTTTGAGTCTTAAAGCCCTTACAATTTTTGTAGGGACGATAAAATTTTCCATCACCTTTTCTTTAAAACTAGCCCATAATCTAGCAATTGTCTCCTTATTTTGTTCTAGGTTCATATTGTCAGACTTGGTCTTTCTTCATAGGAAAATATTCAGGCTATAATTATACCAAAAACTTGTCTCGCATACTCTAGATTAGGATATTAACATTGTAACCCTCAAATATAAACATAGTAGCATTAGTACTATCTTGTATAAAATCAAGTGTAAATCCATTAAATATATTTTGACTAAAAAGCATTGTACGTTTAATCTAATCATGATTCATATTTTTTATGAATGCTATTCATATTTGACAGGAACACTAAGAAAATAAAAAATAAATATAAATATAAAATATCCACTTCAACATTATTGGAGATAAAGTGATTGTTTTGAGAAAGGTTTGGTGGTGAATACCCAAATAAGTCAGACACAAGACAACTAGGAGTGTCAATTTGAGGGCATTGTGTAATTACAAATCACCAATTTCCACTTGTGGCTAGAGATTTCAAAGAACCTATTAGCTCTTTGTCTTGCACCACAACCGTAAAATGACAGTATACTGATTATGCTTGAATGCAAACTCCCTTTTGACAAGAGAAAGGCTAATTGCTGAGGTATTTGATAACACTGGGGATACCTATTATCACCTCCTTCAATTTTCAGCTTCACAGACTCAGGCGGGTATTACCTATTAAAAGATTACTGATTCTTCAGCCTATGTATTTGGTGGACTAATTCATTCACTGGTTAGTTACTTCAGACCTCATTGTAATAACTTATAAGATACCTTGGAGATTGCAATAATTAGTTTGAAACAGAGTACTATAAGCCAGGCTATGGTCTTAATAACATATACCAATGAGACAAGGACTTTCATCCTTCTTCCTTTTACTTTAGGAGAGGTAACCTAATGATCCACTATTCAAGGGATTAACAAACTGAATAGTATCCTACTAATACAAATCCTTATGAGTTCAACTCATTTGTTCTAAAAACTAAATGAAATTGATTGATTGATTTTGATATGATATTGGATGAAGAACCAACTGCAAACCAAATTCTAGACCAGTGCCTATCCCTTGGGCAAAGAGTCAATGAAAACATGTATCATTAGCAACAAACTAATGAAGATACTATAGAGTGCCTTACAAACTACATATAAATGAGATAGAGTGCCTTACAAGCTATCCTCTCAAATCCATACCACTACATCAAATCCTTACAAAATTATTTGCTCTCTGAAATCATTTGTGAAACTTAGCTCTCTCCTTGAAAGAGACTCACAAACAATTAGACACACTACCTTGTAGTAGGTATATTTTAGATGTCTTACAAATGAACTATACAAGAGCACAAACATAATCTAAAGAGACAAGAAAATAAAGAAGAGGAGAAAATACACTGTATTTCATTAATGAATTCTTCTTCAACACATCCAGACCTTAAGCTTTCAGAAATATATAGAGAAATAGAAGTATAAATTGCAATGAAAAGAACATCATACCAATAAGAACCTTCCCAAGAACAGGAATCAGAAAATAGGGAACAGGAACTACGGAATAGGAACCTCTACAAATTATAAAATTGGTCTATTTATAGGCTCAAGACATCTTGGAATCCATAAGGATGCAACAAGCTAAGGATATCTTGACCTAACCCTAATCACAGAAAAAACAAAAAAGAAGAATCCCTCAAGCAGTGGATGGACAAATATGGAGAATGAAATCTGATTTTGCACTTTGTCCCTGTCTTCCCCTTTTCTGAATGACTTATGTAAGGAAATTATAAAACAATGTCATTAGAACAACCCTGACATGTTTAAAAACTCAGCCGTGTGATTGTCATCATTCCCATTCACTGATATTGAAACAATTCTGTCTAATCATCTCACCATAAGCTATCAAAAATCAATGTATCTTATCTTTCTGTCATTAAAAACAACTATTCAGTCATCCCTATTGTTAAATGCAATAAATTCATCCTCCGTGAAAATGCCACTGCACTCTAACAATCAGGAAACTTCTACAATCACCTCTGTAAGTTGCCAATCCAAATGGGAGAGAAGACTGAGAAACCCCTATACACTTTAATCTATATTTTAATACTGTTTCTGTCAAATTCTGTCTTTAATGTTATTTGAAAATATCATATTTTATCCTTTAAGTCTCCCACTATCTCATAAATGTCAGTCAAATAGATCAGATTCATCTTAATCTGGCCTCTGTCATCAAACTTTGTTATTCGTTATGAAATCTGATTACCTGCAGTTGATATATTTGTATTTTATCTCCTCTTTCTTTGTCTTCATTTTGCCTTTTCTAAATCTAATTCTGATCTTATCCTCTTCTGCAACTGTCATTAAAATTTGATATGTCTGCAGAAATCTGATTGCCTTAAAAATCTGATTTCAGAAATCTCTGGGAAAAAACCTTCTGTTAAGCTTTACAAAATACATGTGCACCAAACTATATAAAAAATTTAATGCCCTAATCTTTGTACCATATTATAATCTTTTCTTTTTAAATATCATCTTTGTATCCCACTTGTCCAAATTTGATTTAAAACTTTGCACAAATAATGATTTTAAAATCATTTATCTTTTACTATTTCTGTACATATTATCCATTTTCCTTTGAAATTTTCAAATTTTCTGCATTTTACCCATAATAGACCAGAAATTGACAAGTGTCACCTGTGGGCTGGCTGCTCTAAACTGGTCTTTTAACTACACTTTTTAACTCCAGGTTTGCTTTTATTCTTTATCTCCAAGTCTCCTGATATTTACCTTAACCACAGTTGAAGCTTGAGACCTGACGACTAGCTCCTCAGTCTCCAAGTCTCATGATGACTTAGACTTAACCACTAGCATCACAAGACCTAGCGACCAACATCAGGCAGTTTATTTGGCAGTTAGGCACTCAGTCGTTGTGGTTATCTAGCCTGACGGTTACCTTCTAGCGACCTTGTGACTAGCGGTTATCTCTGGGTCACAATGGTTATCTCTGGCATCACATGACCTGGTGACTGCATCTGGCAGCTTATTTGGTAGTTAGTCTCCTTGTCTCAGAATTATGGCAGTTAACTGCTCTTCTTCTTCTGACTTCGTGACCATGTGCCATGTGTCGCCTTTGCCACATCATCATCATTTTTCTGCAAAATTTGGTCGCCGTTTAGCTGGGCACAGAAATCAAGACACAACAGTCACCATGTGCATGTGGCTAGAGCCTCCATTTCATCTTCATATTATGTATTGAGCCTTGTTGCTTATAAAATTTTTATACTTCCATCGCATGAGCAATGTGGGATTAAAACAAATACTGTGCGCTACATTTTCCATTGGTTATTAAAACAAATACATTAAGTTTAATTGTTGTGTAGATGCCAAGGCAAAACATTGTGCAAACCTTTTAGTATTTTGTAAAGCTCTATTTTAATGTTTTCTTTTATGCCTTGTATTTACCATTACATATAATTTATGAATAATTCATATGCCCCATTCATGCTTTGACACTTGCAAACTGTATGTCGCTCATCCACTTTTTTCAAAATTTATACCCCTGTGCTTGATAATCCCAGATTTACATATACTTCTAACATAATAGATAACACCAAAAAATTATTTTGGTTCAAATCAAATTGGTGACCAAATGAAAAATAACCCTTTTTCCTTTTGTAATTTGATCTCATTTTCAGTATTTGGCCTCTGGAACCGGCCTTAAAAACTAACTGAAACAAGAAATTCGACCATGATATCTGGAAAAAAGGTTCATTCATCTATAATAAGCATGTGTGCAAAAGTACTTCTTTAGATTCATCCTCAGGCACAAGATGTAACTATTCAAACTTAGTAATTCAGAAAACCGTGCAAAAGCAATATGCTGAAACATCATAAACTTCTTCCGAATAGACCACTGCAAAATCACTAAATCAAGCCCTGAAGTTTCACCATTAATTCAAATAGTACATTCATATGCAATGAGAATGGTCCCATAATCAGTTCTTAAAAATAACTTTCAAACCAAAAGTTATCACTCTTGCAAAATGACCATTCTGTAAACCTAACTCTATTCTACACTGTAAACTGAATAAACTGCCTTTGATATTTAATTCATAAAGTCATCAAAATAAATCTTCAGAATCTGAACCTCTAATCATGGAATAATTTTCATACATGGAACATGAATCCTCAACTATCTTCCTCTGAAAGAAAACTATTCAACTGATACAAATCTACAAAGTTAGCACCTTAATACATTTCTGGTTTTAAACTCTGTGAATATGCAAAAATTAGGTTTGGAAATAGCATGGGAAAGTGATCAACTGGATTGACCAAAGTCTGAAAATCTTTAGAGAAGTTCACTTCTAGGTATATAATGCAGAACATCCTTTAATTACCCTTGACCTTGAACCGGGTGCAAACAAGGAAAGTACAAAGCAAGTCACTTAATTCTGAATTGTCCACTTTTAGTGAAACTTTAATAAATCAGAAATGGAAAGGGTTTGGAAAAGTGGATAAATGGATTGGTAAGGATCTGTAACTCTTCAAATGGGTACACTCTTATGTTTAAAATACAAGGGACAACTCAATTACCCAAAATTTTCAACTGGGTATACATTTCAAGACCCGAAAGTGAGAAACTTAGTAATTCTGCACTTGAATACTCAGGAAATCATAATTATTTACTAATAGAATGGTTCTAGAAAACTTGTCATCTGATTTCATAGGGATCTGCAAACTGGAAATATTGGTTCATTTTCATGCTTACAATACCTGGGAACACACTATGATTTCATACCTCTCCATGTGATCAAAGATGCAGGCCTTCAAAGTAAGGTATTCAGAAATCTGCATTCAACAATTTTGGGAAACTTAACAAAATGCCAACAGAATCAAACTGGAAAACTGCTTAAACGGATTCTTCATGATGTGGAAACTGAAAAATATGAATTATTTGACCACTGGAACATAGTACAAAAGGAATTGTTTCAATTGAATCAACTGGTCAAAAGTTATAATCAGTCAAACTGGGCTATTCAAATTTCTGGGCAGAACAAAGATATACACAATTCTGTGTAACCAATTTTGGGGATTATGGAAACTTATCAAATGGACTTGGAATGGCTTGGGTTCTAACACATAGACTATTTGATATGCATGTAACACATTCCCAAAGCAGTGACTTATGAAATTCAACAGGGTGCAAGATATTCAGAAGCAAACTGGGCAAGTTACAACAATTTGACACAACAAAAATGCAGATTTATGTGACCACCTCAAAATGACTACTCCCTAAACATGTCAGATTTCGAATTTAGGAGCTGGAACCAAATGCATACATGAAATTAAAGGTACTTAATCCTCTTCCTCAGTGGTATATCATGAAAATCAACAGGGTTCCTTTTACAAGCATTCCAACTAAGCCTTCTCAAAAGTTGTTTTAGGGGTACTCATTTTTCCTTAAAGAAAATTCCAAAATGGTCACTCTCAAATTTGTACCAAACTTGGGAGTACCAATAGTGGCTCTGACTGAGGACGGTTAAATGTAAGTTTATACCAAGAACCACAGATCTCTGGAGTAGCAGACCACCCCAAAACTAAAAATCAGATTTTATCTCTTTTTTCACTTTCCTCTTCTCAGTTTTCACCTCTTCTCTATTATATCTCTCAAAATTATCCTTCTTTCAAAAAATGGGGAAACCTCTTACTGAAAGAAAACACACAACTGAAAGGGAAAGCAACTATACAATATGTTCATTATCTACAAAAGGCCCAAAGCCCCACAACTGAAATCAACACTTTCCTCTGTCAAACACAAAGCTATCTGCCCTATGTTTCAAAAATATGATAACAGTGCCACTCTTATCTGTCTGATCCAATCCACTATCAATCTGTATCAACTCATCATATGACAACAAATTTGCATACTCTTCATATGAGATTCCATACCTATTAGGCAGATTATCATGATAAAAATTGTGTGGCATATACATGTTACATTCATTAAATAAGAACATAGTTTGATATCTGTAACAATGATCATCTTTGATCTGTAAACCACAACTTAAAGACTCACAATCCAACTGAAAAGAGGGACACTCAAAAGTTGTCACATTGCTTGAATAAGCATCATTAAATCTATTCACATCCATCATTTGCTTCTCAAAAGAAAACATACCTTGGTTTTTATGCAAAAATTGAATAAACTCATCACCTTGGATATGATCATCAAAATTAGGACAGAGCAATAATCTCTTTATAAAAAATAGGAGCACCCTATAACTTATCATCATCAAACAAACTCAAAGAAAAGTGGTGGGTGGGAGGGAAAATACCAACACATTGATTTTCTTCTATTGAAACTTGAGCCATTGATTGACCATTTTTTAATTCTTCAAAGGCAAACTTAGAATCAAGACAAGATTCAAAATCCACACTGTTTTCCAAATCAGTATCTAACTCAATACTTGGAATCTCCAAATCCACTGAATCTGAAACCACACTGAAAATATCATCATCTGATAAATCATATTGTATTCTATTGTAGCCTAATGAAAAAAGGAGTGCAAGAAGAAACAGTATCACACATGTCCAAATCAAAATGCACTGATTCACCTTCCTTGTCAAAATCAATATGCACTAGACATGTAAGTTCAAAGCTTCCATTTCCTGAATATCTAAGATACACATGAGACAAAATCTCTAAAATTTGTTCACTGTGAAGGGAACAACAGTCATCCTCTTCATTCATTACCTCACTGTCTTCTTGTATGATGCTGCAAATTTCTTCTTTGTTGGAGTCTTGTAGTGAAACCTCTGAAATCATATCTTCTTGTGTAGTGATCTTACTACAAACACTCATGTCTGCATCATAATTGTTATCTTGTTGGTTGCATATATCTTTCTCATTGTCTTGCTGCTCATAAAGCTTTATATCAATATCATAATCAGCAATACTCTTACTACAAGTAGACTCCTTATCATCACTAAACATATATTCATATTTATCACTTTCAATATTATTAAATTTAGATTCACTGTCAGATTTATCATCAACATCTTTGATAATCTCAAAACTTTCAGATTGAATATCATTATTCTCAACATCTGATATGTCTTTAGAAGAAGCATCTTCTAAACCCTTTATCCATTCTATAACTTGCTGAAAATATTCTGCCCTCTGAGCAATTGGTAACTTAATTGTATGAGGGAAACAAATTTTGACAAATAACTCAACCCATACATACTTCTAAGGACAAAAAATGATATTGTAGCTATTCAGTTTACCAGTAAATCTTATGTAAAAATCATATGGTGATTCACCTTCCTCTCTGCTCATGTGTCCTTGTAAAAGTAACACCACCCTTTCTTGAATCCTTTGCCTCAACATATCTATCTCTACTTTGACAAGCTCATACTCTGATATAGGATCACTTAATTCAGATATGTCATGTGCTCCACTGTGCTCAACTTCATTATATTTCTCTATATCACTAAGTTGCTCAATATAAATAATTATTTTAATAAAACATACCTCAAATGCTTCCATGGATTATATTGAGCCATGAGGTAGGTCTCTAAACCAATCTCTTGCAATATCAACTAAAGATATTACAAAAAGTTTCATCAATATATCCTCATGTGAAATGTTATGGCTATCTATTAGGTCAGCAAAATTTTCCAAATGATCTTCAGTTGATTGTTCACCAAAACCAGTAAATTTTGGAAAACACTCCCTAACCTTTGATGGAATATGATTCGGATATCCATGGATACCCTCAAAACTAATTTTCCCAAACAAATTACTACCCCTCCAATCACTAGATTGTGACATCTTATTAGTTTAAAAGATTACAAACTGTCACTCTTATCTAGTACATATCTCCTTCTGATTTTGCAGAAAAACAAGTAAAAATTGAAATATGTAAACCTCTTTAACACCTTTATCCTTTTCTTCTTTAGTGCTACAATCACTTGATAAGGAAAACTATAAAAAATTTGTGAAATACCTGGATGTACTTGAGCTGCTACAAATATGTGATTTGAAAACACCTCCAAATCAGCATTCCAACTTGTAGAGCTGCCACCTTGTTGCAGAGAAAGATTTATAGCTGGCTGAGGTCCCTTTTTATCTCTAGCTTCTTCAAATCATCCCACTCACACATACCACATATAAATCCTTTAAATGACTCTTGACTTGGCTATGACGATAACCACAGGAGCCCAAAAATCTGTTGTCACTGTAATTGCAAGTCCATCTTATTTTGTAGTTTCTCTTTAACATGCACACTAGTGAAAATCAGAGAGCTCAGAGTCGCCACTCACCATAGTGAGATTGTATGAATATAACTTCGAGTAACTTGGACTTTCAAATACTTTGCAGTGACAGACAAAGAAGACTTGACTCTATTTTCAAAATTTTGAGGAATATATTTTCTCTGCAAATAATGACTATGACTTTAATGGCTTCAACTAAATTGGAATTGGTTTAAAAGAGTTGAAAAGTACTACATTAGAGACTCTAAGGTAAAAAATTTCCTTTCCCCAGCAGAGTCGCCAATTTTTTTAGCTCTTTTTCTTTCACCGCAACCTTAAAATGACAGTATACTGATTATACTTGAATGTAAACTCCCTTTTGATAAGAGAAAGGATAGTTGTTGAGGTATTTGATAACACTGGGGATACCTATTATCACCTCCTTTGTTTTTGAGCTCCACAGACTCAGGAAGGTATTACCTATTAAAAGATTAATGATTCTTCAGCCTATGTATTTGGTGGACTAATTCATTCACTAGTTACTTACTTCAACCCTCACTCTAATAACTTATAAGATACCTTGGAGATTGCAATAATTAGTTTGAAACAAAGTACTATAAGCCAGGATATGGTCTTAATAACATAAACCAATGAGACAAGGACTTTCATCCTTCTTTGTTTTACTTTAGGAGGGGCAACCTAATGATCCACTCTTTAAGGGATTAACAAACTGAATAGTATCCTGTTGATACAAATCCTTATGAGTTCAGCTCATTTGTTCTAAAAACTAAATGAAATTGATTGATTTATTTTGATGTGATATTGGATGAAGAACCAACTGCAAACCAAATTCTAGACCAGTGCCTATCCCTTGGGAAAAGATTCAATGAAAACATGTATCAGTAGCAACAAACTAATCAAGATACTATAGAGTGCCTTACAAACTACATATAAATGAGATAGAGTGCCTTACAAACTATCCTCTCAAATCCATACCACTACATCAAATCCTTACAAAATACTTTTCTCTCTGAAATCATTTGTGAAACTTATCTCTCTCCTTGAAAGAGACTCACAAACAATTAGACACACTACCTTGTAGTAGGTATATTTCAGATGCCTTACAAATGGACTATACTAGAGAAGAAACATAATCTAAAGAGACAAGAAAATATAGAAGAGGAGAAAATACACTGTATTTCATTAATGAATTCTTCTTCAACACATCCATACCTTAAGCTTTCAGAAATATACAGAGAAATAGAAGTATAAATTGCAATGAAAAGATCATCATACCAATAGGAACCTTCCCAAGAACAGGAATTAGAAAATAGGGAATAGGAACCAAGGAATAGGAACCTCTACAAATTATCAAATTGGATTATTTATAGGCTCAAGACATCTTGGAATCCATAAGGATGCAACAAGCTATGGATATCTTGACCTAATCCTAATCACAGAAAAAACAAAAAAGAAGAAGCCCTCAAGCGGTGGATGGACAAATATGGAGAATGAAATATGATTTTGCACTTTGTCCCTATAATCCTCTTTTTTGAATGACTTATGTCAGGAAATTTTAAAAAAATGTCATTAGAACTACCCTGACATGTTTAAAAACTCAGCCATGTGATTGTCATCATTCCCCTTCACTGATATTGAAACAAGTCTGTCCAATCATCTCACCACAAGCTGTCAAAAATAACTGTATCTTATCTTTTTGTAATTAAAAACAACTATTTAGTCATCCCTATTCTTAAATGCAATAAATTCATCCTCTGTGAAAATGCCACTACACTCTAACAATCAGGAAACTTCTACAATCACCTCTGCAAGTTGCCAATCCAAATGGGAGAGAAGACTGAGAAACCCCTAAACACTTTAATCTATATTTTAATATTGTTTCTGTCAAATTTTGTCTTTAATGTAATCTGAAAATATCAGATTTTATCCTTTAAGTCTCCCACTATCTCATAAATGTCATTCAAATAGATCAAATTCATCTTAATCTAGCCTCTGTCATCAAACTTTGTTATTCACTATGAAATCTGATTACCTGTAGATGAAATATTTGTATTTTATCTCCTCTTTCTTTGTCTTCATTTTGCCTTTTCAAAATCTAATTATGATCTTATCCTCTTCTGGAACTATCATTAAAATCCGATATGTCTGCAGAAATCTGATTGCCTTAAAAAATCTGATTTTAGAAATCTCTAGGAAAACCCTTATGTTAAGATTTACAAAAAATATGTGCACCAGACTATATAAAAAATGTAATGCCCTAATCTTTGCACCATATTATAATCCTTTTTTTTAAAATATCATCTTTGTATCCCACTTGTCCAAATTTGATTTAAAACTTTGCACAAATAATGATTTTAAAATCATTTATCTTTTACTATTCCTCTGCATATTATCCATTTTCCTTTGAAATTTTCAAATTTTTGCATTTTACCCAGAATCGATCAGAAATTGACAAGTGTCACCTGTGGGCTGGCTGCTCTAAACTGGTCTTTTAACTACACTTTTTAACTCCAGGTTTGCTTTTATTCTTCATCTCCAAATCTCCTAATATTTACCTTAACTACAGTTAAATCTTGAGACCTGGTGACTAGCTCCTCAGTCTCCAAGTCTCATGATGATTTAGACTTAACCACTAGCATCACGAGACCTAGCGACTAACATCAGGCAGTTTATTTGGCAGTTAGGCGCTAAGTCATTGTGGTTATCTAGCCTAACGGTTACCTTTTGGTGACCTTGCGGCTGGTTGTTATCTCTAGGTCACAACGGTTCTCTGGCATCACGTGACCTAGCGACTGCATCTGGTGGCTTATTTAACAGTTAGTCTCCTTGTCTCACAATTCTGGAGGTTAACTGCTCTTCTTCTTCCAACTTCACGACCATGTGCCACCTGGTGCCTTTGCCACATCATCACCATTTTTCTACAAAATTTGGTCGCCATTTAGGCGGGCACAAAAATTGAGACACAACAGTCACCATGCGCGTGTGGATAGAGCCTTCATTTCATCTTCATATTATGTATTGATCCTTGTTGCTTATAAACTTTCTATACTTCCGTTGCACGAGCAATGTGGGATTAAATCCCTCCACATTTTAAAGCATTTTCAAATTTGGGCACCCAAAATAATGGGTCCCACCTGTGCATTATGACCTCCAGCACCCAAGGGCCCACCAAGAGTCTCTGGGCTTCTACTTATTTCACTACATGAGCACCTTTGTATATAAATACAAAGAAAAATCATCACCCATTAAATGTGGGATACTGTCATTTTCTCATCCTTCAAGTTTTCTGAAGGTTCCTAGCAGAACTGCACATCAATGGCGACGCATTCTTGCTAATGAAGACCTCCATTTTACTCCATGGAGCTGGACGCCTCTTTCCATGGTTTTATTTTTTCATTTCAACTTACAAATTTCATTCAATATTGAATGGTTTTTGGCTCTCACATTTTGTGCAGCCTCTCCAGCGTGGAATTCTCTTTTGTAATCTTTAAATTTTTTGTGACTCCTCTAAATGTTGCGTAACCTCCTTACTTTGTTTGCTGGCTTCTCATTTTTGCTGGTTTTTGGCATGGTCTCCCCTCCTTTCCAGTGTGATCTTCCTCTTCAAATGTTGCGTAACCTCCTTTCCAATCTCTCCAATTCCTGCGCAGATTCCTTATCCTTCAACATTTCAGTTGATATGTGGGTAAAAGCACAATAATCTGTCACCTTTTAGGACAACTTATCAGCACAGCTAAATTTTAGTATTTCTGGCTAAAAATTAATTTTGGCCAAACATATGGTCTAGCTAGAATCATTATAGTTAATTTAGATAAGTTCTTTAACTTTTCCAATTGGAAATGTCTATTAAATGCATGTTTTATACCACTTTGAGTCCAATTACCGTAGAAATAAAATTATTTCAGAAAAGTGACATTTCAATAACTCTAAATCTTTTTAATGATATTTTTTTAAAAATACAAAAATACCCTTTTGTAGAGATCAGAGTCAAGAATATATCTTATAGATTTTATAGTGTTTTAATTAGACATAGTCTATTATAATTAAAAAATATTGCAAG
>MU223230.1:1986155-2011601 GCA_018584345.1 Thuja plicata | reverse complement strand
ATATTAAAAATATTAATCATAAACTTCATCCATTTTAAAACATTTTATTAGTTTACATCATCTTCAAATTCCAATCATAAATGTCACTTTTATACTATTGAAGCTGAACAACTTTGATTTTGTTGTCTATTTCCTTTATAAAAGGGTGACAGATTATTGTGCTTTTACCCATGTGGCACTTACACCCGTCGATTGCATCAGCTTGAAAAGATTTTTCCATGTGTTGATTTTTACCCTTCATACTCTGCGCAACCATTCTGTCTGGGCAGCCAGTTGTAATAAACAATATTTTCTATTACATTCTGCACGGGATTCATTGGTACTGGATATTTCTTTTAAGTCTTTCAATATCTCCCATGTACTACCAGTGTTTGGCAGTCTCATCATTTGCATGGTTTTAAAACTTTAAGATCCCCCAAAAATATCCAGCACAGCATCATAATCCCATTCATTCGAAATGTTTAGTGCTTTCAATGGTATTCAGCGCAGGGTTTTTACTTTCTATTCAGCGGGGCATTTTCTACTCTCCATGCTTTCCAACATTTGCACTCACTTTAATGTTTTTAATGCTTTCAACATCCTCCTTTAATATTGCTGCATGGGAAGTCTTCTTGGTACTGTGCTGACTGCATATCTTTTATTTGATGCTTTAAGACTTCATCCATTTAATGCTTGCGTGGCCTCTTTAACTTATCCCTTTTGTTTCATGCTTGCTTCTGAAATATTCCTCTACTTAGCCTTCATCTTCCATCGAGCAAAGAGAAAGAGGTTGAAAAGTTTGAAACTTTGTGTTTTACACCTGCCCATTTCAATGCTTGACATCTATAAATGTTTCTACACAGCACTCCAATTCTCCAATTGGTTTGTTATTGAATTTACATGGAATTTTAAAAACAAACTCTTCTGTTAACACAGTGGCTGCTCTTTATTTCCCCATAACTTGCAAATTGTATTAGTAATGTGTATAGAAAGCTTTAAATATCTTGAATGTCCTCCCATATGTTCTACACTGGTCTCCATTCATGCAATCACAGGCATCCAACCTTAAACAACACAAATCTTTTATCTTTGGTGCTGGACTCTTACTAATTGGACGCTGCTTTGTCCTTTTGTGGAAACTCCTTCATATTGGGCGCTACATTGTCCATTGGTTATTAAAACAAATACATTAAGCTTAATTACTGTGTAGATGCCAAGGCAAAACATTGTGCAAACCATTCAGTATTTTGTAAAGATTTGTTTTAATGTTTTTCCTTATGCCTTGTATTTACCATTACATATAATTTCTGAATAATTCATATGCCCCATTCATGCTTTGACACTTGCAAACTGTATGTCGCTCATCCACTTTTTTCAAAATTTATACCCCTATGCTTGATAATCCAAGATTTACATATACTTCTAACATAATAGATAAAACCAAAAATATCTTTTGGTTCAAATAAAATTGGTGACCAAATGAAAAATAACCCTTTTTCCTTTTGCAATTTGATCTCTTTTTCAGTATTTGGACTCTGGAACCAACCTTAAAAACAAACTGTAACAAGAAATTTGACCATGATACTTGGAAAAAAGGTTCATTCATCTATAATAAGCATGCATGCAAAAGCACTTCTTCAAATTCATCCTCAGGCACAAGATGTAACTATTCAAACTTAGTAATTTAGAAAACCGTGCAAATGCAATATGCTAAAACATCATAAACTTCATCCGGATAGGCCACTGCAAAATCACTAAATCAAGCCCTAAAGTTTCACCATTAAGTCAAATAGTACATTCATATGCAATGAGAATGGTCCCATAATCAGTTCTTAAAAATAAATTTCAGACCAAAAGTTATCACTCTTGCAAAATGACCATTTTGTAAACCTAACTCTATTCTGCACTGCAAACTGAATAAACTACCTTTGATACTGAATTCATAAAGTCATCAAAATAAATCTTCTGAATCTGAACCTCTGATCATAGAATAAATGTCATACATGGAACATGAATCCTCAACTATCTTCCTCTAAAAGCAAACTATTCAACTGATACAAATCTGCAAAGTTAGCACCTTAATACATTTCTGGTTTTAAACTTGGTGAATATGCATAAATTAGGTTTAGAAATAGCATGGGAAAGTGATTAACTAGATTGACCAAAGTCTAAAAATATTTAGAGAAGTTCACTTCTAGGTCTATAATACAGAACATCCTTCATTTACCCTTGACCTTAAACCGGGTGCAAACAAAGAAAGTACAAAGTAGGTCACTTAATTCCGAATTGTGCACTTTCAGTGAAACTTTAATAAATCAGAAATGGAAAGGCTCTGGCAAAGTGGATAACTGGATTGGTAGGGATCTGCAACTCTTCAAATGGGTATTCTCTTATGTTTACAATATGCGGGACAACTCAATTACCCAAAATTTTCAACCGGATATACATTTTAAAGACCCCAAAGTGAGAAACTTAGTAATTCTACACTTGAATACTCAGGAAATCAGAATTATTTACTAATAGAATGGTTCTAGAAAACTTGTCATCTGATTTCATAGGGATCTGCAAACTGGCAATATTGGTTCATTTTCATGCTTACAATACCTGGGAACACACCATGATGTCATACCTCTCCATCTGATCAAAGATGCAGGCCTTCAAAGTAAGGTATTCATAAATCTGCATTCAACAATTTTGGGAAACTTAACAAAATGCCAACAAAATCAAACTGGAAAACTGCTTAAACGGATTCATCCTGATCTGGAAACTGAGAAATATGAATTATTTGACCACTAGAACATAGTACAAAAGGAATTTTTTCAATTGAATCAACTAGTCAAAAGTTATAATCATTCAAACTGGGCTATTCAGATTTCTGGGCAGAACAAAGATATACACAATTCTGGGCAACCAATTTTGGGGATTATAGAAACTTATCAAATGGACTTGGAATGGCTTGGATTCTGAAACATAGACTCTTTGATATGCATGTAACACATTCCCAAAGCAGTGACTTATGAAACTCAACAGGGGAAAGGTATTTAGAAGCAAATTGGGCAAGTTATAGCAATTTGACACTTAACAAAAATGCATATTTATGTAACCACCTCAAAATGACTACTCCCTAAACATGTCAGATTTGGAATTTAGGAGCTAGAACCCACTGCATATGTGAAATGAAAGGTACTGAACCCTCTTCCTCAGTGGTATATCATGAAAATCAATAGGGTGCCTTTTACAAGCATTCCAACTAAGCCTTCTCAAAAGTTGTTTTAGGGTACTCATTTTGCCTTAAAGAAAATTTCAAAATGGTCACTCTCAAATTTGTGCCAAATTTGGGACTACCAACAGAACCCTAGAAAAATCCCACAGCTTGGAAATAAGCAATAATAATAGGGACATTAGGTTAAGAAATCCCTAAAACCACACTTATCATTTCAGAAAACCACAACCATAAAGTCCATTATCAAATCACCTTCATATTCAACAATCCATCATTAGGAAAAACATCCAATCAGTGAAACATTATATTTATTAACGCATTATTGACCTTTGGTGGCAGATCACAATTCATACACCAATTAGGTCTCTAGGCTCATTAGGCCTTATCATTTCTTAGAACTTACTAAAATTACTAAAATTGTAGACTCTTAAATTTGTAGACACTTTAAATTGTAGACCCTTAAATTTGTAAACACTTTAAATTGTAGACACTTAAAATTATAGACTCTAATTGGTGGAGTTAGCCCTTGATCCCATCTTGAAGTAGGCTCATCATCGATGATTGGAGTAGCTCAAGAATTAGAGTAGTCAAGACATTTACCAGAGCAATATTTGGAGGCATGCCCTTCATCTAGAGCATGGGAAGTAGCTTCAAATCCACCTGATTGATTTGGAAAAATGTTACTATGCATAGTTTATTTAGTTTATAGTTAATTTTATAGTTTATATAAACATTATCATGACAATTGATAGTTAGCTAAGATATTAATCCTGGTTTTGTTTTTATTACTAGATCTGAATTCTTATGATGGACATCAAATAATTCAAAATATGGTTGTTGATATTTGAAAATTTTATCTTGGTTGCTTATACTTAGACTGAGAAAAAAGAAACATGGTGAAATTAGGTGATGACTAAACCCTACTATTTCATCTCTCTTTTTTGTAATTACAAATATTTATACTTAATAATAAAATTCCCTTGGCTGTGGTCCCTTATTTATAAAAAAAAAAATCAATGGAAAAAATATCTCTTAAGACATTGGGAGAAAAAATAGTAGTTCCTCTTATTTCTTAGGATACAATTCTAATCTATCTTTTAGAAACAATTTCCTTGTGCCATGAGATTTCCTACTTTATAAAAATACATCTTGAAGGTCAATCCATATATACGACTATTCCTTGGACACTCTTTAAAAACCTCAATCCATAGGACTATTCCTTGGAAACTATTAGTCCCTAATCCCTATTCAACCAGGCAACTTCTTATTATCCTTTCCACAACTCAACAACATTAATTCTGATCATATTAAGCCTAATCTCTACCTTTTGGAAAATTTACATTAATCATGACAATAGCACCAAACTAATCATGGCTTCCAATCATAACTTATTTTTTGTCAAACAACCCTAGCTTCATACTTCATCTTAACATTGTTGTGGGGGAGGATTGAATCATACTATGGTCTACACGTCAAAAAACACCAGAAGATAGTTGTATACTTTTGCATATATGCAATGAATGGTCATTTTCAATGTCAATCAATTAAATATCTAAATAAATACTCAATGTTGTAGGAGTTAGTAATTTTTAAATGATTCCAAATACTGCCACATATAATTAGAGAGTCCTGAAATTATATTGATAGTGATAATTCATCGATGACCCATCAAATGAATTAAACCAAAAAGGAGGCAGCATCAAACATAAGACCTATATCATCCAATTAGCCATTGGGAGGAGTTTAGGACACACATTGAATCAACACTTCTATAGATAGTCAGCCTCAGTAACACGCGGTGAGAATTTTATTAGGAAAAGTTAACCATCAAATGAGACAAACTCAACAACTAGTCAATCACAGTCCAATCAATAATTCTGAGACATTCAGTGGCTATATTGTCAAACAGAAAATATCATTCCCAATAGATAAAACCCTAATAAGAATTATAATTTGCAACATACAACCTAGTACCTCATCAATTAAATACAATCAATATCTCTACATTTGCATAATATCTAGTTTGCAAAGAAGATAAACAACAATAACAATAGAAGTTTAGAGAGGAAATCTTAAATGACTCTCTAATCTATCTAAAGGCCAAAATAAAGTTATCAATGAAGTAATCAGAAGAAATTGAACAACCAAGATAGCAAGTTAGATTAGAACTTAGTTCTTAGTTACTAAGTGGAAGAATCCTCATTTTCCATTAAAGGTACATCAATAAATAAGGATAAAATTAAGGACATTTTGAGATTTAATATTATAAAGGAAATAAAGGTAGAGAATCAGGTCTACTCATCAAGGAACAAGCAATAGTTTAACACCACACAAAAATTATGTATATAATTCAAGATTCAAGATTCTACACCTCACCAATAAAATTCATAGCATTAAAAATCATTGTACTACTTGTTCAAAGAGAAATCATCTAGATCAATGTACACAAGTATTTTTTTAAACTACCCAATAGATATCAAATAAGATATCCAAACAATGACATATTCAATGTAAGAAGAGTATACCATCAATTATCCTTAAAACAAATTTTATGATCTCCATAAATTCCTTCAAATAACTTGCATTAATATCTATCAAAACATTAAAGAAGCAAAAACATTTCCCCTTTTTTCCATACATTCAAAATATATAGCTAAATACCAAGTGATCGTCCTTGTAATAATGGTCTCTTGAAGATGACCATTTTGAAAAGAAACTTGTGAGTCATTTAAAACATAAATTCATGGCCCGCCAAATCCTATAGCTTTTGTTTCCAAATATTGAAGTATACCTCCGCTTGCTCACTAATTTCAACATTTAATGAAATTATCAATCGCTGCTTAGTTGTTCTTAGAATCCATGGATGTGAACCTCTATATAATTGTAACTATCTCCACAACCTCTTGTGGCTATTATGATAGTGAAACTTTCTATGAAAAAACATTTTTTGCATTATTCTATATTGTTGTTCATGATTTTGATCATTGAAATTATAACTATTGTTTCACAACATGACTGTTTCTTCAGATGTTGTTGATCATTACTTTAGGTTTTGCAGTTAATTGTTTACTGCTAAAAGATCTGATTGTTATGAGGGCTCTTATCAGTGTTCTAGGATAGTCATGTTATTGTGTGTTTGATGTCATATCACTCTTGAAAATATGCTATATTCACATTATTTGTTTCGCTAGTTGTCATGACAATGTCTTGTATCTTTCTCTTGATTTAACTTTCTTTGTGTTCACAAGAATTTAGCATCTCTATCCTTATCTTGTGATATCACCACTTTTTTGTGAAATCATTGTCCATTACCATTCAAGATCACTATTTATAATCTTGGACTAAAATATCTTAGATGTGTGCTATCATTGGAAAAAACATTCCTCTCTTTATTAAGAATTTTCACATTCCTCTTGATGATCTACTATTACTCTTTCAACTTGATGTGTCTTTATCAACAATTATTTGGATATTATTGTGACTGAATTTACATTGCTACAAAACTTTTACTCTATATTGCACTGATTCCTTCATTCCTGACTCCTCTTAGCATTCTCTTATACATTTGATGTTATGGTGATATATTTTCTATTTTTCTATATATTCATTGTTATTTCTCTAACTAATGAATATCACTGTTATAGACCTTTGAAATCAGTATTTTGTCTTCTTATTTTCTCCTCTCTTAATTTACATCTATATGGAAATATGCAATACTTTGATTTAAGCAAAGTCATTATGAAAAATAAGTAAACTGTGACTTCTTCCATATTCTTTAACTCTATATCTTCTTGGAAAATATGCCCTATTTTATTGTAAGAAAGAAATGTGATAATGAGATTGCTCTTTCATCTATACTATAATACATAAAGTAAATTTATAAGGGTTGAAACAAATTAGGTTACATGCACAATAACTAATAAGATATTAACAATAGCAATATAACTAAATTTGACTTCACAACACTCAGAAAAGAAATTTGAGTTCATAAGGCTTGGAAAAGAATACAATGGTCATCCAGCTCCATATTATAATTTAATGAAAAAAGTTTCTAAGGGAAGATAATTTGTTTATCTTTTGTTTTAATATTAGGTTTGAGAATTGTTTTCCTCATTCAAAAATTTAGCATTCATAAGGCCCAAAGAAGAAAACAATGATCCTTACGTTATATTAGGTTTGAAAATAATGATTTCCACATACACTTAGATGAAACATTTATGGTACTCATAATTGAATTTGAATTGAAAAGACTCAGAACTCAAAAATTAATCCATACCTTTCAGACTCTTGATTTCAATCCCAGATGCTGAGGAATTCACTAATGGTGGATGCACACCAGTTCTTAGAGACAATATTGTTACCAAGGGATTACATCAAATTGCAATTAAGAAACAATTGCCTCTTGGATCATAAAAAAATAAAAATCTTAATCATCTCACATCTGACTATGGAGCACAAGGTTTACCCTACAATAGAATAGATTTAAGTCATAGCATGAATGTACATTAAAACCACCTCTTCATAAGTTAATAAATTGCAATCTTACTGATCTATCTGGTCATGACAGCACTAGATATCATAGAGCCACAAATAGATGGAAACTTTCACCTATTTGAAAAATAAGTACACCATGACTTCTTCCATCCTCTTTAACTCTATATCTGCTTGGAAACTATACCCTATTTTCTTGTAAGCAAGAAATGTGATAATAAGATTTCTCTTTCATCTATACTATAATACATAAAGTAACTTTATAAGGGATGAAACAACTTACGTTACATGCACAATAACTAATAAGATATTAACAATAAAAATAACTAAATTTGACTTTACAACGCTCAGAAAAGAAATTTGAGTTCATAAGGCTTGGAAAAGAATACAATGGTCATCTAGTTTCATATTATTATTTAATGACAAAATTTTGTAAGGGAAGATAATTTTTTTATCTTTTCTATTAATATTAGGTTCAACAATTATTTTCCTCATTCAGAAAGTTAGCATTCATAAGGCCCAAATAACAAAACAATGATCCTTATGTTATATTAGGTTTGACAATAATGATTTCCACATACACTCGAATGAAACATTTATGTTAATCATAATTGAATTTGAATTGACAAGACTTGGAACTCAAAAATTAATCCATACCTTTCAGACTCTTGATTTCAAGCCCATATGCTGAGTAATTCACTAATGGTGGATGCACACGAGCTCTTTGAGACAATCTTGTTACCAAGGGATTACATCAAATTGCAATTAAGAAATAACTGCCTCTTGGATCGTAAAAAAAATAAAAAATCTTAATCATCTCACATTTGACTATGCAACACAAGGTTTATCCTACAATAGAATAGATTTAAGTCATAGCATGAATGTACATTAAAACCACATCTTCATAAGTTAATAAGTTGCAATCTTACTAAGCTGTTTGGTCATGACAATACTAGATATCATTGAGCCGCAAATAGATGGAAACTTTCACCTATTTGAAAAGTAAGTACACCATGACTTCTTCCATCCTCTTTAACTCTATATCTTCTTGGAAACTATGCCCTAATATCTTGTAAGAAATAAATGTGTGATGACATGTAACTCATTGAATTTGAAGATGTTAAGTTGATGACCAAAATGCAGATGGATAATGAAAGTCATTAAATCAATTAATGGATTGTATTGTCATTGGTGTCAACTTGATATAATCTGATTGGTTATATACAAAGTGTCAAAGACTTTAGAGAACCAGAGAGATAAATATTGTGCTTTCAGTAATGCATAAAAGACCAGCATTCACTAAGTGACTACAAACACCGACGGTTAGTGGAACCCAACGAATAGAGAAAATTGAGAGCAAAGTCACAGTGATGCCCGAGCAAAGAAACTGACAATCATTATCGACGAGTAGAATCACAAGCAATACTAACGGTTAGAATTATAGTATTAAGCAAAGGATAGACAACACCGATGGAGAATCCCAAGGAGAACTAAAGTGTTGACCGAAGCTAACAAGAGTTAAAACACCGAAAAGAACTGAAGTTCAAAAATGACAAAATACTTAGCTGGCAGAGCTAAAGATAGACTTAACTTGTTGTTAACATTGTTCTCATCAACAAGTTAAATCCAGAGAAAAGTAAAAGAAGGAAAGCTATTTTATCCAATTGGCATGAAGGTTTCTACGAGATAAAACAAGAGTTGAGCTTTAAATCAAGATTGGCTAAGATTGCGGATCACACCAAGAACAAGATAATCAAGAATAAAGAAATGGTGATATCATGTCTATAAAGAGAAAACTTAATTCATTATGAAAAAAGGGGAGTGAACAGAAAAAGAGGATGTTGAAGAGAAACTGATGAAGAACAACTTCATATAGTCCTAATCATTCAAGATAAGGAAAGAGCTAAATATTTCTGCGGACACCAAGCAACAGAGCACAACATCACCGAGCAGAAAGAAGTGGAGAAAAGGTATTGAAAAGATACAATGATCAAAAAGGTATAATTAGCTTACAATAGATCTGAAAATATGCAAGTATAAGTTGTATATGTCAACAAATCGTTTACTGTTTCAATTTAACCATTGATTCAAAAATTCTTTTAACCAAGTAGGATTTAAAGATCCTTTCTATATTGAGATACATCCCAAGGAGTATCAAAAAGTTTGATCATGAAGATAGCATGAGATGCCAGATACCATTTGAAAAATACACTGGGTTTGGTCATAGAAGGTAGCATAGAGATGCTCGATATCAAGTCACAAACTAATCTATTAAATCCTCTAACAAGGTCACACCTAACAGTGTGTTTGTAAGGATATCATAAGAATATCATAAGGATACCACTAATGCTATTAAAGAATTCTTTGGATCTAAGAGAATTCTCAAAGAGATTAATGGTACTTTTATTGCTCTTATTCCAAAAAAGGTTGGGGGAGATACTATGGATCTTTTTTGACCTACTCTTCTTTGTAATTCCTCCTACAAAATTATTTCTAAAGTGATTACTTCTAGGATTCTGAATCTGCTCCCTAAGATCATTGCACATCAACAAACTAGATTTATTCCAGGCAGGCAGATTTTAGATTCTATAATTACTATCCATGAGAACATACACTTGCTGACTATGGCAAGAAAATAAGGCTTCATTCTAAAGATTGACCTCTCCAAAGCTTATGATATAGTTGACTGGAATTTTCTATAGAAAACTTTGATGGCCTCTGGTTTCAACCCCAAAATTATTAAATTGGTCATGCAGTTAGTGTTTTCTCCCTCTTTCTCTATTTTAGTGAATGACTCTCCTTCATCCTTTTTAAAATCATCTAGAGGATTAAGGCAAGGAGATCCTCTATCTCTAGTTCTATTTCTGATTATAGTAGAATTCTTGGGGAGATATATTGATAGTACTATTAGAAAAGGGGATCTCAAAGGGTTAAGACCCTCCTCAAATTATGTTTTCTCCCACCAGAAATTCATGGGTGATTCTATTTTTATGGGAGAAGCTACTATAAATGAAGCCTAGAACCTGAGAAAGAACCTCAATAATTATGGTAAGGATACTGGTCAGATTATCAATTAGAATAAAAGTTTTATGTATTTTATTAACACCCCTGAGTACAGACAGCATAAGATAAGAAGAATTATGGAATGCCAAATTTCCCAGCTACCTGCTACCTACCTGGGTCTTCCCCTTGGGATCAATCCCCCTGATTCCTTTTGGAGTTCTCTAGTGGACAAATTTCATAAGAAACTTTCTGGTTGGAAAGGAGCTATGCTCAGTCAGGCTAGTAAAATCCAACTCCTTAAATCTTCTCTCCAGAGTATGCCTACTTATACTCTTAGCCTTTACAAAATTCCCAATTAATTTGCTAAGGCCATTGAGAAAATTCAAAGACATTTTCTCTGGAATGGTGTTGAAAAAACTAAAATATTTTCTCTTATTTCCTGGGACAAAGTTTGTATGCCAATATCTAAAGGTGGTCTGGGAATAAGAAAAATTAAAAGTATGAATGAAGCTCTCCTTGCTAAACTTGGTTGGAGGGGTTTAACCTTGAAAGGTGAATGGAATTCTATCTGGCATAGAAAATATAACAGGAATTCTAATTCTATTAATGAATTTCTTAATACTGATGATTTCCTGGTGGGATCCTGTATATGGAAGAATGTAATTAAAGCCAAAAATACCATTAGAAAAGGCGTTAAGTGGAAAGTGGGCAAAGGGGATAAAGTGGATTTCTGGGATGATATATGGATCGATAACCAGCCTCTCTCTATGAATACTATTTGGGGCCCCTTTGTTGATATATGTAAAGACAAAATTGGCACTAAAGTCATAGATTATAGAAGTAATGGTGAGTGGAAGGATTTAACTACTATGGATGCTTCTCTTCTTTCTTTGAATATTACCCTCAATGCCATGAATCTTAACTCTAAAGAAGACTCTTTAATATGGAAACATACTACTAATGGTTGTATCACTGTGGGATTGGCCTATAATCTCAATTATGAAAATAGTGAAAAACCTTTTTGGGCCAAGGCTTGGATCAAAGGGCTTACCCCTAAGATCAATATCTTCTTCTGGACCATGATTCAAAACAAAATCCTTACTCTTGACAACCTCAAGAGTAGAGGGATGTATATAACTAACATGTGTGTTATGTGCAGGGAGGAGGAAGAATCTATCAACCATCTATTTCTTCATTGCAGTTATGCTAATGAGATCTGGTCTTATTGGCTGAAGGCTTTTAATATGGATTGGGTTTTACCTTATGATATCCAGAATATGTTCAATTCTTGGGGCATTAATAATAGAAGTGAATGTATTAGAAAGATATGGCACATTTCCCTCCCCATATTACCTGGGCAGTATGAA
Source organism: Thuja plicata (assembly GCA_018584345.1). Classification (NCBI taxonomy): domain Eukaryota; kingdom Viridiplantae; phylum Streptophyta; class Pinopsida; order Cupressales; family Cupressaceae; genus Thuja; species Thuja plicata. The sequence goes on along the minus strand of MU223230.1, from coordinate 1,999,538 downwards.
AGGAAAGAAATGAAAGAATTTTCAGAGAGAATGAGACTTCCCCTAAAATATTATACAGGAAAATTCAAAGTATGACTATTGAGAATTTCAAAATAATGAAGATAAAAGATGATTCTAAAGGGAAAGAGGATTGTGCATTTCTCAAAAAATGGGGTATACATTTGGATGAGGAAGCTCAAAGAAATAACAGAGAGGGAGTGGTCTGGGAAAGCCCTCCAATGGGATGGACAAAGGTTAACTTTGATGGGGCATCAAAAGGTAATCCTGGAATTGCAAGTTGTCCCATGGTCATCCGTGATGAGAGAGGACATTGTATAGCAATGAGGGCTATACCAATTGGTGTTCAAAATAACCATATGGCGAAGGCTCTAGCAGCCCTCTATGGTCTTATCATGGCTAAAGAATACAATTACAAAAATGTTTGGCTTGAAGGGGACTCCCTGAATATTGTCAAGACCCTTAATAATATTTCTAACCCTTCATGGGAGATTAGTAATATTATTGATTATGCAAATTCTATAATCAAGACTATGAATAATTATATTATTACACGTGTATCATGAAGGTAATGAAAGTGCAGATTGGGAGGCCAATTATGCATATAATAATAATCATATCTTTACTTGGCATAATGAAAGCAGTCTATCATATGATATCAAATCCATTATGCATAAGGAGATGATCTACGGAACTCAGAGAAGTGAAAAACAATTAATTAAATGACTGCAACTAATATGAGAGATGTAAGACCTAATTATGAGTCATTCATCCTCTTCAATGCCACTTGGTGTCAATTTTCTATTTCACATAGATTTTGGGTGCCCCCAAAAATTGTGGATTACATTATAAGAAAGGAGAAAAATGGTAAAATTAAGCATAGAGAAAACTAGAGCAACATTGTTAGCAGATATAGAATGGGTGGGAGTAAGAAAAGACATGAACCTTCAGACTGTAGTGAGTGGAAGCAAAATGAGAAAGTGTGAGATATTCTCCAGAAGGGGAACTTTGTTGCGTACATGGAGAATTTAAGAGGGGGAAACCCTGCAATTACTAGTTTTTTCATGCGTAATTGGAAGAAAGGGAAGATTTAATTCAACAATCAATGGATTGATATCAATGAGGAACTCATTGCGGAGGCCACTAGTTTTCCTATGGATGGTATGAAGTTCTATCATGATCGCAGCTATTGTGACAAAGCCTATGAGAGATTTCCAAAGAATGATGAAGAGGCTGACAGATTGGCGCAGAAGGTAGGGGCTTTTTTAGTCCTACTAATGTTAGCCACCCTTGGCATTTTGTTTTATATGATTCTATATGTTATCTTACCCTTGATGGGAGATTTTCCAGAGCCTACGGGCATCACTTCGTTATCCTGAATCATTTCAGGCATAACAAGGAAATGAGCATCCCTTTCTATCTGATGAGCTCTCTAAATGTCACTATGAGGGAATTTTAGAATGACCCTTTTGGGGATCATGCCTCTCACCAAGGTTTGATGGTTCTCATTTACGATGTGTTAAAAATAAGGAAAATTGATAAAAATGTGTGTAAGGGTAAGATCCTTAATGATGTGGCGACTGAGGATGAAGAGTCGGGAGAAAGATTTGATGATGATATTGAGGACAAGATGGACACTATTACCACTAGAGAGAAAAGAAGCATGAAGGGAAGCTCCTCTAAGAAAATTCCAAAGAAAAAGATGGAGTATGATGAGATGAACCCTACTTTGGAGGGTTTCAAAACTGAAGATGATGAAAACCCCAAAAGCAACAAAAAAAGGAAAGCTTGTCTTAAGAAAAAGCCTTTCGTTATAAACAAAACCAAGAAGAATAAGGGTATCCTCATTTCCTCTGATTATGAGAGTCTGGAGGAAAAGGAGAAGGTGGATAAGGAAATGGGAAACATCCAGAGTAAGATTGAGGAAAAAGATGTAAGTATTCAGGAGAAGGACAACACTGCTATCATAGGGGACAAAAAGGAAAGCTTCAATATTGGAACGGACCAGAAAGACAACATTCTTTCTTTTGGGAGGTTTATGACTACCATAGCACAAGATACTGTGAATATGAAGGTTGAGATTAAGGAACAAGGAAAGATCTTGAATATGATTAAAGTTGCAACCTTTGGGGAGGAATCTATGGCTACCTATTGCAGAATTGGACTGAAGCAATAAATAAGGGTGAAGCCTTTGGGGAGCTGGGCACTAAAGTGCTGAAAATGGAGGAAAAGATCAAAAAAATGAGTAAAGAAGTTGAAGCTAGAAAAAGTGAGGTGCGTTTCTCTTCTCTTGAAGGAAAAGTGGAGAAAATGGAAACAATGTACAAAAAAATCTGTGAACAAAGCTTCAATATTCTGAAAGTTTCTGTTGAGCAGTGCAATAATTTAATGGATAGGTTCAAGGCTATCAGAGCGAAAGAGAGTAAGGACTCCAAAGAGGGTTTGGGTTCTCACATCCACACTCATGCAAGTATTAAGAAGAAAGATACGAATCTCGAAGACCTCAGAATATCAGTGGGTAATATGGAGCTTCTTGCTGAGCAAGCTAAAGATTTGGTGGAGACTATCTAGCTCCCCATATACTTTCTTTTACTTTCAGGCTATCTTTCACTGCTTTTTGGCTTGTTGGGCCTCGGGTCCTTGTTTCTCCTTTGTCTCATCTTTTCATAGTTGACTGATCAGCTTTGTCTATCTTCTAATCTTTTGTACAAGGTTTCGGGACCTTTCAAATCCTACTTTTAATTAATCAAAATAGTGTGTTTGTAACCTTTAACAAGGTTGGATCTTCACCGAGTTCACTTCAGGAGAGTGAAAATTTTGGGTTACTAGTCCCAAGTGGTTTTTCCCTTAATAGGGTTTCCACGTTAAAAATCCATGTGTCAATGTGTCTATGAGTCATTACTTTAGTGTTTTGCATTACACATAACTAATATGGATTGATCTGTATACACTAAGCAATTTACTCTTTTTTGGTAAATCAAAGACTGCTATTCGGTAAACATTAAGAATAAGGTTTAACAAAGAACTCTGAGCAGTAGTTATTTGATAAGTTTATTTTAAGGCATACATCTTGTAGGACTGAAGATAACTAGAGGCTTAATATTGTGGTACTAATTTTTTGGGTTGATTTATTGGAATATTTTTGAGGCCACTAACTCACCCCCCCTGTCAGTTATTTCTAACAATGTGATGATAAGATTGCTCTTTCATCTATACTATAATACATAAAGTAACTTTATAAGGGATGAAACAACTTAGGTTACATGCACAATAACTAATAAGATATTAACAGTAACAATAGCTAAATTTTACTTCACAATGCTCAGAAAATAAATTTGAGTTCATAAGGCTTGGAAAAGAATACACTGGTCATCTAGTTCCATATTATTATTTAATGACAAAATTTTCTAAGGGAAGATTATTTTTTTATCTTTTCTATTAATATTAGGTTCGACAATTGTTTTCCTCATTCAAAAATTTAGCATTCATAAGGCCCAAAGAAGAAAACAATGATCCTTACGTTATATTTGTTGGAAATAATGGAATGATGTTTACTGAGAGGGCAAGGGTGAATCAGTACCCTTAAAAAATTTATCACTTAACCTTAATCCTTTATATAATCAATTGCTTGTATTACCGACCATCTTTTTTATTCTATCTTTATTCATGTAATATCAATTCATAAACTTAATTAGCATGTAAAAATTCATAGAAACATTCATGAAATGTATTTACACATGACACAAGATTTGGTAACGCAAAAAACCCCTGTTAGAAGTTAAATACTAGGGTGGGGATGAAACCCACAAAACTTCACTATCTGCAGAATGGAAGGGGTTGGTTAAAGCTTACAATTTTGATCACTTCTGATGATCTACCCTGTTAGGAGTATCATGTGGAGACTTGTTAAGGTCTACTATGTTAAGAGCTTTACCAACACTGTTTAGTGTACACTCAGTTAAGAGATTTATAAAGGATTGTTAAATCCACCTTTCTCAAGGATTTCTTCTATTTGCTTCACTTGTTAGAATGTAGTAAAAAATATTCATTGACCTAAGTATATGCAATATAAAAATTTTGATTACATATCCAATAAAGATTACATGTACATTTATCACCAATAATGATTGATCAATGCCTTTGTTCTGCTCGATAGCCTTGGATCTTGTTCTTGATAACTGATTTCATCTTTGGTTGTTCTTCTACATAAAACTTTGTCTCTAATCCATGGAAGTGTCTGCAGCTACAATCATCATCACATCCATATGTTCTGATTGATTACACGTCTATTTATACAATGAGTTTTACCTAAATGAGTTTCACGCATAACAATATTAACTCTATGATCAAAGGTTTACAACTTGACCTTGATCTCCTAGTTTGTATTTTTCTAATCAGTTAGACTGATTAAAACAATTACAATTACAATTACATTACTTGTCCCTCAAGAAATTAATTTAAAGCTAATAAAAAAGATAAATATAAAATACAAGTGTTTTATCTGACATGGAAGTCAGATCCACATTTCTAAGGATTCTAATTGTCTCATAGTAGATTGGTGCTCGAGTTGCTTTGTATTCTGTCGGGTTCCTCTATCAGGTTACTCTATTGGGTTCCTCTTACAACATTTTCAGTTTGCACTGTGTCATCGAGTTCCCTTGAACTTGTCTGTCGGGTTGTACTAAACCTGTCTTTCAGTGTTGGTGTTACCGATGGTTCAAAACTATTTTTCCTTTCATACTAATGGAAAAATATTTCTTCAATCTCTCCCTTTGACATTAGTATCAAAAAATGATATGTGAAAAATACTAAAATGTGTAGCATGTACACCATGTGTTCACCTTTTCATTATGACTCCCCCTATGTATATGCCGGTATAGTATATGTATATGTATAGTATATGTATATGTATGTACACTTTCCTTTATACTATTCTCCCTTTTCACCTTATCTTTTATTATATCATTTTCCATCTAATCATATAATTTTTCCCCTTTTATTTATATCATTTCCCCCTTTTTTGATAGTAAGGGAAAAGGTGTAATTACTTACAACTTGTCAAAAATGTGGGAATGGGAGTTGTTCATGTCTTACATCATCTTCTCCCATTTCTCATGAAGGTGTTCTAGAGCCATTTTCTCCAATGTAATCTTGGCATTCATATCATAGATGATGTCAGTGACAAACATCTCTGGGGTGGATATCAATTGCCTAGTCGTTGTCATATGTTGTTGTAGTAGTGTGAGATTGGGTAGCAGTATAGCCTATAGCTTAGTTACCTCATCCTTGAACTTTGATTTTGCCTCTTGAATTTGAAGTCTCAAATTATTTTCTTCCATTACCTTTGCATAATGAAACTTTATTGCATTATCATTTGTTGAGAGACCTTGAGCACTAGCAGTAAGATCTGCATCTATTTTTGCAATCTTTTCACTATTTTGTTTAGTGAAGTGCTCTAATGTGCTTAACTTCTGAATTAAGGTGATAGCTTCTGAAATGATTGGTTCTAATCCATTGACTAGTTTAGACAGCTTTACCTTATTCTCAGCCACTTCTTGGCTGATTTTCTTGATCAATTTGTATTGGTACTTTTGTTTAGCACATTCTTGTATGGCCTTCTCTGCATCCACATTCTGTGATTGGATTGTGTCGGTAAGAATGGATAATTGATCAATGATAGATGCATTTTGATCAATGTCTGTATCAGGTACTATCTATTGAAGTATATACCTTGTTGTTTCAAGTACCTGATTGTCCTTTGTTTCCTTCTTAATCTTATCTTGGATAGCTTTTCTTCTACAATGTTCTGCATAGGTTGTAAGTGCCTCTGGATCCAATGTCCTTGGATCATAGAAGGGTATCTCAATAATTTCATCCAATGTAACTGGATTCTTGTTCTTGTTCTTGTTCTTGTTCTTTTTCTTGTTCTTATTCTTCTTAGAAAGTGTTGTGGAGGGACCTATATGTAGTACAAAAGCAAGTTCCTTTTCTTAGTCTAATGTGCTTGGTGAAGGCTTTGGTGTATGTGTACCTGTATCCTATTACTGGGTATCTACCTGTCGGTTGGGAGTGGACGTCTCCACATCAACCTTAAGTTTTTCTGCAACATCTCCTTCGATATTCTTAGGAGTGGTATCACCTTGCTTCTCTTCTTCACCTTTATTTTATTTTTCTTCTCCATCTATTTCTTTTTGTGCTTCATTTGTTTTTTTTTTTCTCTCCATCTTTATTATATTCATCAGATGTGTGTTTTGGTTCCTCTGCACCCTTATCCTTGGGTATGCTTGCATCAGGCTCAGGTGACTTCTCCTTGATGACATGTAACTGATTAAATGTTTGATAATGTTAAGTTGAAGATAATGCAAGGTATTAAATTAGTTAATGATTTGTATTGTCATTGATGTCAACTTAATATCATCTATACGGTCATGTACATAATGCCAAAGACTTCAGAGAATCAATGGAAGAAAGGTTATGCTTTCAACAATACATAAAAGTCATGTATTCACTAAGTGACAAACAACACCAACGGAGTGCACACCGACGGTTAGAGAAAAGAAGAACAATCACAGTGTTACCCGATGATAGGAAGCACAGTGTTTCTCAACAAAGAAAAACCACAGCATGCGCGATGAGAAAAGAAAAGAGTAACCGACGAAATAAAATACAGTGTTGCCTAACAGATGGAGATCATGAAGCTAACTAGAGTCTCACTGACGGAACTATCAGTTTTCACTGACGGAACTATCAGTTGTCACTGACAACAAACTACAAAGGTGATCGATGAAACATAGAGTTCAGAAAATGACAAAATATCTAGCTGATAGAGCTAAATAAGGACTTAACTGGTTGTCTACTTTGTTTTAGTCAACCAAAGATAAGTGATTGATTTAAATCTGATTTGTAGAGTTGACAAGAAGATATCTACGAGACAAATCAAGATTTATGCTTTGAATCTAATTGGCTAGATTGTTTTTCATGCCAAGAATCAAGAATCAAGAAATAATGAATATCATGTCTATATAAGACACAAGATTAATTCATTTTCATAATGCATGAAAAGGGGATTAAGTGGAGTGAATAGAAAGAGGATGCTGGAGAGAAAATGATGAAGAAATACTTCATGCATTATTGATCAATCAAGCTGAAGGAGAGCTAAGGAATTCTACAAACACTGACGAATAGTGAGCACATCATTACTTAGCAGAAAAGTGTGGAGTACAAAGGATTGAATTGATACATTGGTTAGAGAGGTAATGTACTTAAATAGATCTGAAAATCTACAATTCAAAGTTGCAATATGAATAGGTCATAATGTTTTAGTTTAACCATTGAAGCATCAATTCTCTTAACAGAGTAGGACTTAACAGTCTTCTACATATTGAGGTACATCTAAAGGAGTGCCAAAAAGGTTGATTCATGAAAGTAGCATTGGATATTCCCAATGCATATTGATAGTCTAAGAGAGAGGCTAATTCAAGGATGGCAGCATTAGATGCCCAATACTAAGTGACAACATCTATGTATAAAATCCTCTAACAAGGTCACACCTAACAGTGTGTTTGTGACCTTTAACATGGTTGACTCTTAACAAGGCTCACTTTAGAAGAGTGAAAATTTGGGGTACCGGTCCCAGTGGTTTTTCCCTTAATAGGGTTTCCACGTTAAAATCTATGTTTTATGTGTGTATGATTCATTTCTTTATTGTTTTGTATCTTACATAATTCATTCTGGATATATCGGTATACTCTACATATTTACTGTATTTCGGTAAATAGATGACTGCTTATCGGTAAACATTAAGAAGGTTTAATAGAGAAATCCGACAAGTAGTAAATTGATATAAGTTATTCAATGCATTCATCTTGTAGGACAAAAGATAACTTGATAAATAATTAGTTGTTATAAGAGTTTAAGGGTTGATTTAAGGATTAGTTTTTGAGGCCACTGATTCATCCACCCCTCTAAGTTATTACTAACAATTGGTATCAGAGCTTGTGTGCTTAGAAGGAAGGTTTCAAGACCTAAGCCAAAGATCACAAGATGAATAGATGAGATGTGCCCAAGTTGAACAAAGATAATTTTTCTTTATGGCAAAGTAGGATAAGACTTCACTTATCAAGTATTGGTAATGATGTTACTCAATTCCTAGAAACTAAATATGTGTTGCCTATAGGAGAAACAATAGTTGAACAAATGAGAGAGAAGAATGAACACAACAACATTATGATATAGATTGCTTCCTCACTCTTCGATTCTGAATTTGAAGATATCAAAGAATGTAAAACTGTAAAGCGGATGTGGGACAAATTGAAGCTTGTACATGGTGGTGACAAAAATGTTTTGAGAGCCAAGGTAGAAAGCCTTAGAGGAAATTTTGATGATCTCAAAATGAAAGAAGGTGAAAACATCACTCAGTATAGCACAAGAATCAAATAGGTAGTCAATGCTATTCGAGGAGTTGGAGGTGTACTAGAAGAAGATACAGTGGTAAGTAAAATTCTAAGAACCGTACTGCCTACTTATGCTATTAGAGTATCTTCCATTCAAGAAATGAGAGCAGTAGAAAATATAAATGTTACTCTAGATAGTTTAATTGGAAGACTGATTTCATTTGAGATGAATAACTTTGATAATAGTGTCTTACCAAACATAGAGTCTGCATTCAAAACTTCTATGAGAATAAGTAAATCAAGTCACAAAAACACTATGAGAAAAGATAGTGATAGTGAAAATGAAGATGATCTTGATAAAATTGAAGCACTTATGGTCAGAAGAATGTAGAGAGGCAAAGGTAAATACAAAGGTAAATTACCACTTTTCTGTTTTAATTGCAAAGAAATTGGGCATTTTGCTGCAAGATGTACTGATAGAAGAAAAGATGACATAAGTAATGATAGATCTTTTGAGAAGAAGTCTAACAGAGGTGATTACAAAAGCTACCGACAATCAGAAAGAAGAGATACCTGATACTATAAGGACAAAGGAAAGAAGGTCAGTTATCTAGAAAAATGCAAGGATGATAATACTAACACCGAATCTGATGAAGACATCGAGATGGTATTTGTGGCTATAAAAGATGATTTAGATGATGATGAAGAAAGGTATGTAGAAACAACTCTCATATCTAAAATTAGCGAAAATTATGTTTGGATCATAGATAGTGGTTGCACTCATCATGTGACCCATGATAAGAAAATTTTTGATACTTTTGAATACTATAAAGGTGGTTCAATAAGAATGGGTAATGACACATCTTGTCCAGTTGAAGGTAGAGGAACAATAATATTGAATAACTAGATAAAGTGTGAAAATGCTTATTGGGTAAATGGATTGAATTATAATCTATTGAGTGTTTCTCAGTTGAATAATTTAGGTCACAAAGTAGAATTTGAAAATAAGAAGGCAAAGATCTTCAACAAATCTAGAAATTTGATTGGTACCGGTGAGAACATAAAAGGTAACTTATTCTATCTGAATGATACTGAATCCACTTGTTTGATTGCTATAAACAAAGAAATATGGTTATGGCACAAAATACTGTGTCATGTGAACTTTGACAACATGATAAAGATTAGCAAAAAAAGAAATGCCAGAGGCTTACCGACGATGACCAAGCCTGATAATATCATGTGTAAGAATTGTCAAAAAGGAAAAATGACAAAGTCTAGTTTCAAAAGAAAAACCCATACATCTGATGCAATTCTAGAATTAGTCCATACTAATTTATGTGGACCTATGAGTACAAATATTTATTATGGAGATAGATATTTTATTCTCTTTGTTGATGATTACTCTAGAATGATGACATTTATGTTTCTAAAAGATAAGTCAAAAGCATTTAAGATGTTTAAATGGTATAAGGCTATGGTAGAAAAACAAAGTGGTAAGGATCTAAAATGTTTGAGATCAGATAGAGGAGGAGAATTTATATTAGATGAATTCACTAAATTTTTTAATGACCATGGAATCAAAAGACAGGTCTCTGCACCAAGGACACCAAACAGAATGGAATTGCTGAAAGAAGGAACAGATCCATAGTTGACTTTGCAAGGACACTGATGATAGAGAAAGGGATCACCCAAATCGTTAGGAGGGAAGTTGTCAGTATTTTTGTTTACACATTGAACAAAGTACAATTGAAGAAAGACACCAAAAAGACACCTTATGAGCTATAGTATGGATACACACCAAATGTAAGTTATTTCAAAATTTTTGGCAGTCAATGTTATATCTTAAAAGATGATAGAAATAGAAAACTTGACTCCAAGAGTGATGAAGGAATTTCTCTAGGGTATTCCACCAAGAGAAAGGCTTATAAAAGTTTAAACAAAGCCTCTAAAAAAATTATTGAAAGTGCAAATGTAAAGATAGATGAATTTGCAGAGAAGAATGAATAGGAAAGCACTAAAGAACCAGAGGACTATAATAAGTTCACTTACCATGAGGAACTTGACACCCTACCCTACCAAAAATGTAGAGCTCCCGAGCAACAGTGCTTAAATCTAGAACAAAAAAATGTTGCAACCGACGGTCAGGATGCAAATATCGACGTTCAGGATAATGATCAAAATAATGTGCAAGGTGATGAAGAAAAAATGAAGGAAAAAGTGATGATCAAGTTGATAGAAAAAGAGATGAACTTTTACATGCAAGATATGTAAGAAGGAACCATCCAGAGATCCAGATCATAGGAGATAAGAAAGCTGGCACAAAAACAAGAAGTAAATCCTTAAACTCAAATTTTTTAATTTGAGAGTTTGAGCCAAAATATGTCAATGTTGCACTTAATAATGAAGAATGGATAAGTGCTATGAATGATGAGATTGAGCAGATTGAGAAAAAAAACATGGTCACTTGTACAAAGACTAGATGACAAGAATGTCATTGGTACAAAATGGATATTCAGGAATAAGTTGAATGAGAATGGAGAAGTCACAAGAAACAAAGAAAGACTAGTATGCAAGGGGTATACACAAGAGGAAGGTATTGACTATGGAGAAACCTTTGCACCTATTTCTAAGAAAGAAGGTGTAAGAATACTATTGGTTTATGTTGCATATAAAGTATTCAAGGTATATCAAATGGCTATCAAGTCTGCATTCTTGAATGGAATACTTAAAGAAGAGGTATACATTAAACAAACAAAAGGGTTTGTAGATCCAGACAAGAGAAACATGGTATGTAGAATTCATAAAGCCTTGTATGGATTAAAACAAGCTCTAAGATCCTGGTATGAATGACTTCATTCCTATCTTATAAGTATTGGATTTGTAAGGACTAGTGAAAATAGTAATCTTTATTTGAAGGAAGATACTGCTACTAACACTTTGATTTCTGAAATATTTGTTGATGACATCATATTTGGAGGCAATGATATGCCATGCAAATCATTTTCTAATGAGATGAGAAAAGAGTTTGAGATGTCTATGTTTGGAGAGATCAAGTTCTCTCTTGGTCTACAGATCATGCAACAATGTGAAGGTATTTTCATTACACAGTCCAAATACATTAAAGAGGTCCTGAAAATATTCAAGATGGAAGAATCCAAACCAGTTGGAACACCGATGGCTACTGGATGTAAGTTGACAAAGGAGGAAAAGACAACAGAGGTAAATTAGACTTTGTACAGATCAATGATAGGCAAACTCATGTATGTGGTACATACTAGACCAGATATTGCAAATGCAGTAGGAATAGTTGCTAGATTTTCTTCTAATCCTAGGGAATCACATATGATTGCTATAAAAAGATTTCTAAGATATCTAAAGAATATCAAGGAATATGGCTTATGGTACATAAGAGAAGGAAAATTTGAACTTCAGGTCTTTACCAATGTTGATTGGGCTAGAAATATTGATGACCGAAAGAGCACAACTAGAGGAGCATTCTTCATGGGTGACAGACTTGTCACATGGATAAGTAAGAAACAAGGATGCATCTCACAATCTACTATAGAAGCAGAGTATATTGCTGCTACTGAAAATTTCTCAAACATTGCATGGATCAAACAGTTACTAGAAGGTATGCATATGAAGATACTAGAACTAGTAATTATCTATTGTGATAATACAAGTGCAATTAACATTTCCAAAAATCCAGTCATACATGCTAAAACAAAACATATTGTCATCAAGTATCATTATTTAAGAGAACAATTTTAGGCAAAAGAGGTGACACTTGAGTATGTGCAATCAAAAGAACAATTGGCCAATATCTTCACAAAGCCACTACCCAAGGATGGATTTGAGTACTTGAGAAAGAGACTAGGGGTCAAACCCTTGTCTACTAGTCAATAAAATGACTGAAGGTTTGATCAACCTACATATTATCAGAATATCATTCATGATTTAAGAAAGCAAAGAGATGAACTTCAAAGCTACATATATATATAGACAGGTATATATCAGAACCAAACACTAGAGCATATTGTTGTATTTCTGATGGATAAGGGAAATTCAAGGAATATATTATGGATGGAGAGAAATGATAGTTTGACATGAATGTTAGATATTTGTAAGATATTTGGTTGGCATTGTTGTCAAAGGGAGAGAAAATATCCATATTATCACATCCTTCTGGAAAAAGGAGAAAAAGTATCTATTAGCACATTACTCCAACAAGGAGAGATTATATTCTTAGGGAGAGAAATTGTATGACAAGATTATACAAAGACATCGAAAGAGAAAAATAGTAAAGGGAGAGAAATTGACACAAGGAGAGGACACAACACATCAAAATAAAGAGAGCTGCAAGAATCAAATCTAAGCTAAAACAGAGCTTATTGATGGTTAGGCATTTATCGGTTATCAAAAAAAAAGATAGGTAGTTTGATGAAACTCAACTATTGTATTTCATAATGTATTTTTTTTTTTTTTTTTAGGCAAAAGTGGCAGTGCCACTATAATATTTTATTAATATCTGATTCAAAAGGTCAGCTAGGAAAGAATCAGTAAGAAAACCTAGCCTCATCCCATTACTTACAACCTAATAATCATTCGAATAATAATCTAGGTGTGATTTGCATACAAAATGGAGTAAAAACTACCTCCCATGCATACACCCTTTCTAAAACATTTTTATATTTTTTGATTACAATATATATAGATTTAGCTACATTTCTTCATTCACCAAAAAAAAAAGGGGGGGTTAAAATGTCTTGCCGCTACTTATTCTTCCATGATGTCATTGCCTTTGTCAGCGCTCCCAATATCGGCCTCACCTTGCATATCTGGTCTGTTGACATTCAAAGGTACTCACCCCCAACCGTGTGTGCTCTGTGCTGAAAGGTGCTCCCATCCAGCTTGATCCTCATCGGTTTTTTTGGGGGACCACCCAGAACTCCCCTGCCTCTTGGGCACCATCTCTTTTCCACTGTCATGTCGC
>MU223230.1:1959692-1986055 GCA_018584345.1 Thuja plicata | reverse complement strand
TTTTGTCAGAGGCATTAATGCCTCTGACATTCCAGGAGTTGATTTTCATTGTGAACAAGGAGAACATCTTGTTCTCCTTGTTGATCTTTTAGCAATGAGAAAGCTGTCATCTAATGTGGTTTGTATTTCATAATGTATTAGAAATAGTATAGTGTGATAATATAGTATGTTTCCATCAATGCCAAAGGGAGAGATTGATGGCATGTAACTGATTAAATGTTTGATAATGTTAAGTTGAAGATAATGCAGGGCATTAAATCAGTTAATGATTTTTATTGTCATTGATGTCAACTTAATATCATCTATACGGTCATGTACATAATGACAAAGACTTCAGAGAATAAATGGAATAAAGGTTATGTCTTCAAAAATACATAAAAGTCATGTATTCACTAAGTGACAAACAACACCGACGGAGTGCACACCGACGGTTAGAGAAAAGAAGAATAGTCACAGTATTACCTGACGATAGGAAGCACAATGTTTCGCGACAAAGAAAAACCACAGAATGCCTGACGAGAAAAGCAAAGAATAACTCGACAAAAGAAAATACAGTTTTTCCCGATGGATGGAGATCACGAAGCTAACTAGAGTCTCACCGATGGAACTGTCAGTTTTCACCAACAACTAACTACAAAGGTGATCGACGGAACAGAGTTCAGAAAATGACAAAATATCTACCTGGCAGAGCTAAATAAGGACTTAACTAGTGTGTGTAAGAAAATACACCTTCATGAAATTAATATGAAAGACAACAATTCTATGGAAAGATAAAACAAGTTAATCTAAGAATTGAAGCTACAATCTATATCATCTCATGGTTCTCTATCCAAGCTTTGTTAAGAGAGCTCTCAAGCTTAATCTCTCTAAAGGACAATCCTAGAACGAGATATCTATGAAAATGAATGCTCAAATCTAGCTAGAATGCTCAAAATGCTCAAAAATGCGCCAAGATCATATGAGAAAATAACAAATGCTCCTAAACATGATATGCTAGATGTAATGCAAATGTTAAAATTCTCTCAAAAAGGCTCTCAAATGCTCCTCATATGCTCTCAACGTGCCTATAATAAGGATTCTTTTGCTCTTGAATTATTGGATCCCAAACACAAAGGAAATTGCTTGTATTTATAGCATTTTCCCAATGGTAAGGGGTAGAGTGAGTTGATCATGATCAAAGCTTGGTTAAGTCAAAAGCTTTGAGGTGTTCTCAAATGGAGGAAAAGTTCGTTGGTTGTCTCAAAATATATTAGGATTTAAATAACTCCATCATTTAATTAAATTAGCCATGGAAGGGTGATTGGGTTGGATCTGATCCTTTTTTATTTGAACTATACAATTGAAAAATCAATTGCATAATTTGATTAATCCCTTTAGGCTTGAATTTAATTATTTGATCTTTTAATTTAATTTGAATTTTGTCCATTTGATTTGATAAATGTCCATTTGATTTGATCCATGTCCATTTGATTTGATCCATTTGATTTGCATTGAGATGACATTTCAAGGCATTTGGCTGAGATTTATAAATTGGAATGCTTGAGATACACCTGGTCAATTTTAGGTGTCTACAAGTGGTTGTCTACTTTGTTTTATTCGACCAGAGATAAGTGATTGATTTAAAGATAATTTGTATAGTTGGCAAGAACATATCTACGAGACAAATCAGGAGTTATGCTTTAAATCTAATTGGCTCGATTATTTTTCATGCCAAGAATCAAGAATCAAAAAACAATGAATATCATGTCTATATAAGAGACAAGCTTAATTCATTTTCATAATGCATGAAAAGGGGATTAAGGGGAGTGAATAGAAAGATGATTTTTAAGAGAAACTGACGAATAAATACTTCATGTAGTACTAATCAATCAATTTGAAGGAGAGCTAAGGAATTCTGCAAACACCGACGAACAGTGAGCACAACATCACAGAGAAAAAAAGTGTGGAGCACAAAGAATTGAATTGATACACTGGTCAGAGAGGTAATGTACTTAAATAGATCTAAAAATCTGCAATTCAAAGTTCAATATGAACAGGTCATAATGTTTCAGTTTAACCATTTAAGAATCAAGTCTCTTAACAGAGTAGGACTTAACAGTCTTCTATATATTGAGGTACATCTCAAGGAGTGACAAAAAGGTTGATTCATGAAAGTAGCATTGGATATGCTCGATGCCTATTGACAGTCTAAGAGAGAGGCTGATTCAAGGATGGAAACATTAGATGCCCGATACTAAGTGAAAACCTCTATGTATAAAATCCTCTAACAAGGTCACACCTAATAGTGTGTTTGTAACCTTTAACAGGGTTGGCTCTTAACAAGGTTCACGTTAGAAGAGTGAAAAATTGGGGTATCGGTCCTAGTGGTTTTTCCCTTAACAGGGTTTCCACGTTAAAATCCATGTGTTATGTGTGTATGATTCATTTCTTTATTATTTTGTATCTTACATAATTCATTCTGGATATATCAGTATACTCTGCATATTTACTGTATTTCGATAAATAGATGACATCTTATTGGTAAACATTAAGAAGAAGTTTAATAGAGCAATCTGACAAGTAGTAAATTGATATAAGTTATTCAAGGTATTCATCTTGTAGGATAGAAGATAACTTGAGAAATAATTAGTGGTTATAAGAGTTGAAGGGTTGATTTAAGGATTAATTTTTGAGGCCACTGATTCACCCCCCCCCTCTCAGTTATTACTAACACTCCTTTTGTGAGATGATATTGATATCTTGTGTCAATCATGGCATTTGAATTGGTATATTCACCTGTGTAGCATCTGTAGGTGTATCTTTTTCTTTGGGATGCTCAGAGGTAATAGTAACATCTTCATCTACCTTTACCTTATTTGTAGGATCATCCTCTGTGATATCAATGATAGTATTATCGGTGAATGTTTCATCGGTAGTATCCATATCCTTGTTAGATTCTATGTTCAATCTTCTTCATTAACATCCTCACCATCATTTATAATAATGTGTTATGGGCTTGGCTTAGCTTGTTATTCTTTATTGTGAGGCTCCTCGGTAAGAGCTAATAGTGGCTTCGGACTTGAATCCCCCTTGGGTGGATTGATGATTTTATTCCAGATATCATCACTTTCTTTGTCAAGCTCAATTAATTTTCCTTGTAGCACTTTGTAAGCTCTTAATTTTGGTGAGAACATTTTGGAATGTAACTTCATCATTTCTTTAATTTCTTCCATGTTGGACTCAGGTGGCATAATTGAAACTAGGGATCTTTCCCTTATCTATTTTTCTTCCTTTAGTGCATATGTCCACCTTGCTGAAAGTCTATCTAAAAGTTCTTTAGGAATCTTGTCTTCAAATTGTATTGGTACATATTTGAATATAAACATTGTTGTGATGATTGCTTCCTCTATCTTTTTCTGAACCTCAGGATCCAATGTTAGCCATTTCCTAACCTTAGAGTCTATTATTGAACCTCTCTTGATAGTAGATGCACATGCCTCATCAATTGTGGTACGAAACTTGTTCTTAACATGATTTTTATCCTTTTCAATGTCTTATATATCTTCCTTACTTCTTATGAGTCTTATTATTTTTATTGGTGCATATTTCCCAGTTTGAGGCTTCCTCTTGTAAGTCCTCACTTTTCTTTTCTTGACCGGTGATGAAGTTGCAACTTTTGTCATCTGATTTATAGTCCTTGATGCAGCAGTAGTCCTTGGTTTCTTTTCTGCTGCTACTGGTGGTGCATCGGACTTTGTAGATTCAGAGTCACTCAATTTTTCTTCTTCAGTGAAGAGTGACTGTCCCTCGATGTCATCCTTTTTTCTAACTCTTCATCATCTACCAACAAATTTTTCTTCAGTGTTTTTACCATTTTCTCTTTCTTTCTATCAATTTTCTTCACAACTAAGCCAATTTTTATCCTTTCCTTGGCTTCCTCACAGGTTCCAAACCCAGTTTGTGACTTGTCCACTAGTTCATTTATCAATGCTTCAATAGCATTGGTGGCTTGATCTATGTTGACCTCATAGTCAAGTGGTGCTAACCATGTCGTGCTCAGTACAACAGGTTTCATAAAGGTGTTATCGGTGTCCACCATAAAACAAATTTCAGTCTTATACTTTTCTACCAATTGTTCTTGTATCATCATCCTTTTCTGCATTCTTTCCTTAAATCCAGTAAAGTATTCATCCATGACTAATGCAAAATTTTCACCTAATGACTTGATGAATTCACTGAATTGAATGGTCATTGGTCATGTAGTATCAAAGTTAACATTTCCTATAGATGGAAAGAAGTTCTGGAAATAGAAAAATATACACATTAGAAGTGACCCAAACTTACATGAATTAGACTTTGTAGACCTGATTTTCCCCATGTTCTCATCTAACTACTTCAGTAGAAGCTCAGATAGATCTAATTGTAGACCTTTCTTTACAATCT
This sequence comes from Thuja plicata, assembly GCA_018584345.1. Classification (NCBI taxonomy): domain Eukaryota; kingdom Viridiplantae; phylum Streptophyta; class Pinopsida; order Cupressales; family Cupressaceae; genus Thuja; species Thuja plicata. The sequence continues at coordinate 1,981,633 of MU223230.1, read as the reverse complement.
TGTAAGTAGTGTCAACCGCTCCACATGCTATGTTGTTTAACTTGCTGGATTGGTATATCTTGTACCCTAGCACACATGCACTAAACTTTAGGCCTGGATCGGTGATGGTGTTAACCTTCAATCCTCTGTTATCCCATACTGCACCTGTCATCTTCTCTATCTGGGGACAAGAAGGGTGTTTGAGAGCCTTGTTAGTTATAAGATAACTGGTAACAGCGTGTATCACATCTCTAGTGATTGGTTTTGGCTCATCTAGCCACATATTTCAGTCGTGCATTCTGCTCAGAACTACCTGAATCCACTCAGTTTTAAACTCTCCAGAACATTAGCATATTTTTCATCCGTTTGACCTCGATGTGTTTTTTCTCATCCTTGATGGTTCCTCCTGTACAGAGATTCTTGTAAGCTTTATCAACCTCAAGATCTCCTATTTCGACGATCTTGCAATGTATGTATGAATGAACATCCTCAATCAGTAAAACCCTAGGTGGTATTCCAAAGAATGCACCAACATCATCGGGTTGCGAAGCAACCTTTAGAAAGATTTTATACCTAGGTTATTCACAAGTGGAGTTCTTGATCAGATTAGCCTTCTTTTCTTTAATTTTCTTGATCTTGGAAACTCGTGAAGTGGTTGCCATCATTTTTGAAAATTTAGGTCTCTTTCCATAAAACAAACAGTGAGTTCATGTATTTAGTTACTTACTTTAACCTTCTCTAGATGCTGTTGTTCGGATTCTGAATGCTACAAATCTTCTTGGAATGCTCTGTAATCAGGTCTCTCTACTCTGCTCTGCTCCACTTCTTAATTTCTTTGTGAATAATGAGCTCTTCCATCACCTTATTTATATACGATGCCCTAAGTGCCGTAATTTATGCTCTACCCACTTGTTGAGTGTTGAAGAAGGATTTGCTCGGGTATCACACAAACTTTCAGCTTGGGGTAAGTGACAACTCACTCAAAACCTTTCATAGTTTTATCGACGATGCTTGGTAAGTGGTGAAGTCTTCAAATCATTTAACATGATTACCGATGAGTCTCAGGTTATATTGATTAACTTGGCTTTCACATGTACACCGATGATTCTCGATATTTTTTAACAACTTAGCTTTTGTATGTACACTGATGCTTTTCAATATGCATTAACCAACAAGATTGAATTCACTGAATCATAACAAGTAATACCATAGAGCATCTTTAATCATGCTAGTTTGGCATTTTATCAATGTATAATGGAACTGATGTAAAGTATAACTTAGTATAGTGTAGTTCCATACTTACTTGTTCATCTTAGGTGGGGGTGGTGATGTCACTAAATCCACTAGATAAGGTGTCACCCATTGTATTTCTTGGTCCAGCATCATTAGTGTTTGTATCTTTCCTACACATTTTGTTTCTCATCCTTCTGATATATTCAATGGTGTTTCCATTGGGAAAAGTTCTTGTCTCTATCACTCGGCCTCTGCAGTCCTTTCTTAGATGACTGACTTTATGACAATGTAAACATGTCATTCTGGTGTTAGTCCAACTTCTAGACTTTCTTGTCCATTTTCTCATGGAGTTTGCAGCTATGTGCCCAAATCTTCCACATGTTGTGCAATTTGCCCATGTATTGTAATCCCAAACATATGGGTTACCGACTCTTTTTGGTTGATAAGCATTTACTTGATCTTTAGGCTTCCATGCTTTCTTTTTCTTCTTCCTACTTTCAAGAGATGTCTGCCCATGCATTTTACAAGTAGGACAATATTTTTCCATGTAGGTTTCCTTCTTTGGTTGTTTCTCCTCAAATTTACATCCATATGCTTTATGCCTTTCTTGTTGCATTTATAACAATTTCCTATGAATGAAGATGTGGATTTAGGAATACATTTTATTTTTCTCCTGCATACATTTGATGTGTGGCCTGGTTTTCCATAGTGATTGCATGACTTCTTTCTTGGTCTTGGATTTGAGTAGACATTCTTTGAATCATCTTGGTATGGTGATTCTCCATGCTTGTTATACCCTAATCCATAATTTTTGTTGAATCTTCTTTCTCCATCCAGAAAATCATCCATCCTTTTTGTACTTTCTTCAGCTCTCTTAGTCATATCATTGTGTTGTTGCTAAATTCTTACTTCATGCTCCAATTTTTCATTTTCTTCTCTTATCTCACCAATAGCTTTTATTCTTTCAATAAGTTTTATGTTCATTTGTTTTGCCTCCTAACTCATAAGAATAATCTGATTGGTGATCTCATGATGATGTTCATTAAGTCTTTGTATTTATGACTCTTTCTCTTGTTAGGATTGGAAAATACTGAGATGGGGGGTGAATCAGTATTATAGTATTTTAATAAATTCTTCAACCACTTAAATATTAACCATAAAATTTTTGTAAAGAAAAGAACATAAGAAAATGACACAATACTCATAACACCATTTTTTTTTTTTAGGAAACCTTGGCCAAGGGAAAACCTTGATGGGGATGGTACCCACAAGCATGCACTAAAGTATAATGTCCCTAGAAGGAGACCTAGCCCTGTTAGGAGCTGAATATTACATAATACATTTCCTTGTTAGAGGAATAACAATCCTGTTAAAGGTTCACAACACCTTGTTAGGGGCCAACTGAGCTTACAACTCTTACAATATATTTCAGATTACAAAGTGTTCTTAGTCATGAACAAAACAAGCAACACTGGTGCTTAGATAGTTCCTTTATAGTTCTTTAATGATCTCTTTCATTCTTTGCTCTGCTATTCACTCAACAACTCATCCAACAATCCAAATTATACAGACTTCATTATTACATGACCTTTATCAAAAGATATTACATATATATCTCACAACTTTACAAAGTCGGCTCTTAATATTACAAATATTACTAAGTCGGTCTTCAATACAAAATAAATTTAATATAGTAAACACTAAATTCATAGTTGGCGCTTTTGCATATTCAATGTGGAGTTTATCAACAACCAAAATACAACTTCGATTTTCTGGAGTCCAATCCATACTCCCTCAATCTTCGCTATTGTCAAACTGCTCTGTTTCATTGTTCTATTGCAGTCTTTCTGTCTTCAATTCTGTCTAACTCACTATACACTCAACAACAAAAAAATTGATCTTAGGTGGACATCATAAATACCCCATACTATCTTCCTCTAAGCTCATTTTCCCTAAATCATCAATCTCAATCTTTGACACCCAAAACACTTCTGTATCTCTACTTCTACACTTAGTCGATTTCTAAATCACCAAAACTTATCTTTTCTGGAATTGGTTTGAAACCCAAATGTGTTGCCGTAAATGACAACCAAAAAGTAAATCAAATTTACACAAAATTGATTGCTTTCCAACAATCTCTCCCTTTGGCATTGTTGGAAACACTTGTCAAAAAAAAATGAATAAGTGTTCCAACAAATTTGTCTCCTCTATAAACTTTTATTTTTCTTCTCTATATAATATCTATAATTTTTTTTCTTCTCTTCTCCCCGTTTGACAACAATGAAAAAGGTGCATATACAACAAAAGGTTTTAATTCTTGCTCACCATTTTTAAAATATCCTAAAAGGAATTTTCCAAGATCTTCACTTCTGGAGTCCATGTCTTGAACAAAATTTGGCTAATGTGAATTAAGCCCTTCAGCGCAAATGATGTGGTCTCATCTTCTTTCAATTCTATGGGCAAATATTTATCTAGTGAATCTATCACTTTCTCCAAGTCTGAGAGATGAACCTCAAGTATTGATAGCTTGGGAGTGATAAAGCCTTTCAGCAAATTGAATCTTGTCAATACTCCCCCTTTCTCATTATCCAGTACACCGAGTTTAGCCAAAATCCTTGTGACTTCTTTGTCTATCTTTTTTGTGGATTGTGAATATGTTTCACAACCATCCATCATACTTTTTAGAGTTTCCCTCTCTTTAGGTGATGTTTTCATGCTTGATCTTGTTACTCTAGAAGTGACATTTTCAGCTTGTGGTGTTTTTTGTTGAGGAGGAGGTGGACTGTCTACCATGATTACCTCAGGAGTGGGAGGGGCTATAGTACTTCCACTTTTAGGTCTAAGAGACCTTTTTATCATCTTCTTTTTGACTTATTTAAGTTCCTCTTCTGTCAATCCTTCTTTAACTCCGCAATCATGTACAAGATTTTCTATCTTTCTCTTCCTCAGACCCCTAGTCTGTTCTTCTCTCACTTTTGCTAACTTTTCTTCATAACTTCCCCATCTTTCCTCTATTGTGTCAATATCTGATTCAAGGAAATGTTATACTTGCATGGTAAGCACTTCAGAACTCACTTCATAACCCATGGGGTAACACCATTTCTTCCTAGGTATGACTGCTTCAAAGCACACACAATCAGTTTCAATCATGAAATAGATTGTATCTTTGTATTTCTCTAGAATGTCTTCATGTATTCTGTACCCTATCTTCATCTGTCTCTGTAGTATCTTGATCATACCAAATAATTCACCATCAAACCAAGTAGCATTCTATCTCTTGTAGCTCTGTGAAATCAATATGCCTGTGGGTACTCCAGACTTCCAACCACTAGGATGTAAACCAGGAAACTTGTGCTCAATATGAATGAACATATGCATCAACAATGAACCAAACCTGAAGGTTTTCAATTTTTCCTTCTTTACAAGCTTTACATTCTCAAGGATTTTTTGTGCCAGAACTTTGCATAGATTATACTGTACATTTTCTTTCACCATTCTCCATGCCATCATGATGACTCTAGTAGATACTGAATTAGGTCTACTACTATAGTAGAACTTGTACCCAAGTATCATCGCAATCAATCTTACATCTAGCTGAAAGATGTCATTTACTGTCATTTCCCATCTGTCCCATTTGGAATGAGTTAGGGTTTCAAATTCTTTCTTCACATGTTTCTCCGCAATAGGAATGACTCCAGTGTTGTCCAATCCAGTTATTTCATGGATTAGGTCACTAAAAATATTCACAGGTTGATCACCAATCCAGATAAACTGATCATGAACCCTACTTAACAATATTTTGAACCATTCATCTTCATCAAATTTGCATAAATCTAGAATTTTCATTATGCTCAGTTGATTAATATGTTTGTATTCTTCTCTCATGACTCCTTTGTCAGTCATATACTACATCTCAATTGATATATCATCAATTCCTAGTATGTCATACTTACAATGTATGTAAGCCCTAATATCTTCTACGTGTAACACGCCATATGGGGTTTGGGAAAATGCTCCCTCTAGATCCTCTTTGCATGATTTGAATGGATGTTTCTTAAACTTATACCTAGGTCTATCTGTAACATTGAAAATAATAGGTGCATCCAAGGCTAGATGATTCAAAATACCTTTCTTTCACTGAATTATGAGTTTATCCTTCAATCGATCACTCACGGTCAATGTAGAATAATCTGAACTTCTTTGCTCTCTGATTTCCTTAGCTCGCTCTTCGTCAAATGGTAAAAAGATAAGTCATTAAGTGGTGCTTTATACAAGTTAAGTTATGAATTTCACTTTCACTTAAAACTGTTCAGCCGGCTATTAGATCTCGTGAACAAAATATGTGTGTTGGATGATGTTGCGCTCTTAGATGTATACTTCATGATGTCGCCCAAGCTTATACCCAAGCTTGCATGAGCTCAATCCATGAATTTTGGGGTAGAATATATTTTTTTGTCTATATCCAATTCTCCTCCTAAGGCCATGATCGGCCAATTAGGTCGATTATGTCTTGCTACCATCAGACAAAGATCCAGTAGCCTCTACTAACTCTCCCTGAACTGATGTCTCACTATTTTATTTGATCTTCCATATCTTACCACTATTTTTGTCTTCTTCCTTCTTGAAACAAATTTCAAAATCATTCTTCACATCTGCAACACTCTTACCAAAATCATTTTCATTCTTCTATGAATTCATAGGAGGTGGTACTCTTCTATTGTCTGATCCATTATACCTGTAAAATTTATATATATGTCCTGGATTATTGCATTTGTAACATATAGGAGGTATTCTTTCCTGATTGACTTGCAGCTTACAGTATTTTGCAATGTGTCCAATGTTATTACATTTGTAGTATGTAGGTTTCACTATAGGTTCTCTTCCATCGTCTTGTCTATATCCTGATTGATTAGGTTTTCTAGATTCTTCTTTCTTGTTCCCATATCCATTACAGTTAAAACAATAACTAGAAAAAGTTCTAAAAGGGGCATTACCTCTGTAGTCTCTCTTCATGTGTCCAAATATGTTGTAGCCAAAGCATCTACCTCTAAAGGGTCTGATCTGTTCTTTAGGTTCTTCAATAGAAGGTTTCTCAATACCAATCTTCTCATTTGATTTCTCTTCCTGATTCTTTGAACATTCAGCTTCATTGAATCCAATACCATTCATATCACCCTTAGGTTTCTTTTTGTCTCTTTGTTCATCAATCAAATCATTGCTGGTGTGAAGTTTCTCAATGTGATTATTTTCTTCAACAAGTTCACCTTTTATAATCTGATTGTATTTCTCCATTTCTAGATACTTGTTCTTGTAGTTGTCAGCCTCATTCTTCATTTGATCTAATGCACTATTTAAATCTTCTTCAATTTTCTTCTTTTCATCCTTCTGTACCTGTATTTCTTTAGCCATAGTCTCATTTTCAAGTTTCAAAGTTTCATTCTCTTCTTTTAGTTTCTTCACCTTATCTGAACTGTCTTCATTTGAATCCTCTTTTATCTAAACCACAAGATATTGTCTTTGATTTCTGGAAAGCTCAAGTTGATCTTTGAGTTTCTTTATGAATTTCTCAGCTCTTCACATGTTCAATCTCAATTCTCCATTCTCTACTTTTTCTTTATCAAGGTCTTCAAGTGCAGCATCAAAGTTCTCTTGCAAACTATCCAAATCCATTATGATCTCCCTCAAGTTGTTAAAATTTATCTCCAAGGGCCAAAAGCTCTACTACTAATTGTTAGGATTGGATAATACTGAGAGGAGGGGTAAATCATTATTATAGTACTTTAATAAATTCTTCAACCATTTAAATATTAACCATAAAGTTGTTGTAAAGAAAGGAACATAAGATAATGACACAATACTCATAACACCATATTTTGTTTTTGAGGAAACCCTGGCCAAGGGAAAACCCCGGTGGGGATGGTACCCACAAGCATGCACTAAAGTATAATGTCCCTGTAAGGATACCTAGCCCTGTTAGGAGTTGAATATTACATAGTACACTTCCTTGTTAGAGGAATAACAATCCTATTAAAGGTTCACAACACCCTGTTAGGGGCCAACTGAGCTTACAACTCTTATAGTATATTTCAGATTACAAAGTGTTCTCAGTCATGAAAAAAACAAGCAACACTGGTGCTTAGATAGTTCCTTTATAGTTATTTAATGATCTCTACCATTCTCTGCTCTGCTATTCACTCAATAACTCATCCAATGTCCAACTTATACATACTTTATTATTACATGACCTTTATCAAAAGATCTTACATATATATCTCACAAATTTACAAAGTTGGCTCTTAATATTACAAATATTACTAAGCCGGCCTTCAATACAAAATACTTTTAATATAATAAACACTAAATGCATATTCGACACTCTTGCATAGTCAATGTGGAGTTTATCAACAACCAAAATACAACTTCAATTGTATGGAATCCAAGCCATACTCCCTCAATCTTCGTTACTGTCAAACTGCTATGTTTCATTGTTCTGTTGTAGTCTGTCTGTCTTCAATTCTGTCTAACTCACCGTAGACTCAACCAAAACAAAATCAATCTTAGTTGGAGGTCATACATACCTCATACCATCTTCCTCTAAGCTCGGTTTCCCTAAATCATCAATCTTGATCTTCGACACCCAAAACACTTATGTATCTCTACTTCTACGCTTAGTCAATTTCTGAATCACCAAAACATATCTTTTCTGCAATCGGTTTGAAACCCAGATGTGTTGTCATAAATCACAACCAAAAATTAAATCATATTTACACAAAATTGATTACTTTCCAATGTCTCTTTTATCTTTTCAATGATCTTCCTCCTATCATCAATCTCTAATGTTCTTTCTTGTTCAGCTTGTCTAGCATTGTTCATGACATCAATCATCCTTACTATTTGTGTCTCTTGACTAATTTGTAGTATATTTACTTAGTCTGTCAAATGTTGATTTCTTTTATTCAAACTTGTGATGCTACCTTCAGATGTGTCTGATGCTTTTCAATATGTAGATTATGATGACTCAAACAAATCAGGTATCTCCTCTTCATGATAGTATATTTCATTACAGTGATATGTTGGAATTAATGGGAAGTGTGTACCAAGAGGGGAGGGGTGAATCAGTACCTCTAAAACTTTTATATATTTTAACCTTTATCCATTGTGTAATCAATTGTATAACCAACCATCTATTCTATATTATCTTGGTGTAAGATTTATCAATTCATAAACTTAACAAACATGTGAACATTCATAGAAATATTCATGAAAGTAATTGATACATAACACAAGATATGATAACATAGAAAACCTCTATAAGAAGGTAAAAATTGCGGTGGGGATTGCACCCACAAAAAATCTTCACTATCTACATATTGGAAGGGGCCGGTTAAGGCTTACAATTTTGATCACTTCTGATGATCTACCCTGTTAGGAGTATCTATGGAGACCTATTAAATTCTACTCTATTAAGAGCTTTAGCAACACTATTTAGTGTGCACTCAGTTAAGAGATTTATAACGGATTGTTAAATCCACGTTTCTTGAAAGGATTTTTACACTTTGCTTCACTTGTTAGAATGTAAGAAAATTACTCATTGACCTGAGTGTATGCAATCTAATATTGCTAATTACAAATCCATTCAATATTACATGTATAAGTGTATCACCTAATGTGATTGAATAATACCTCTATTGCTTGGTAGCCTCTATTCTTGGTTCTTGATAACCAAATTCACCTTTTGTTGTTCTTTTTCTTGAAACTCTCAATATGATCCATAGATGTGCTCGTTGGCTACATTCATCCTCTCATGCTTGATAATGAATGATTACAAGATCTATTTATACGATAAATTGACTTAATGTAGTTTCACGTATTACAACATTAACTCTATGATCATAGGTTTACAACTTGACCTTGATCTTCTAGTCTATATGTTTTAAATCAGTTAGACTGATTAAAACAATTACAATTATGTTTCTTGTCCATTAAGTAATGGTTTTAAAACAAATCAAGACTCTATAAATAGAATACAATTGTTTTATCTGACATGGAAGTCAAATCCACTTTTACTGGGATGTAACTAACTTTTGGTGTCTGATGCTTAGTTTTCATGTCTTTCACTGTTACTTTGATTGAACTATCTGTCAATTTCCTCTGCTCTGTTGGGTTCCTCTATTTCTACTCTTTCAGTTTCTCTTGAGATTTTTCTTGTTGGGTGTCTCTTGAACATTACACTTTCGGTGATCTTTGATATCTGTACTTTCGATGTTCCTGAAAGTCTATCTTTCAGTGTATGTTTACTGAAGGTTTTCTTTGCATACTAATGGAAAAATAATGTCATCAATCTCCCCCTTTGACATTTGTATCAAAAACTGATATGTGCAAAATACTAACAAAGTGTTTAGTATGTACACCATATATATTCCTTAGTCATTCCATGAATCCCCCTATGCATATGCCGATATAGTATAAGTGTATGTACATGATACTCTGTTCCTTTTGACCTTGTGCTGTATATATCATATCATATCATTATTTTCCCTTTTTTTGTTCTTTTTGTACTGTATAGTTTTTCTCTTTAAGTTATACTGTACATATCATTATTTTCCCCCTTTTTTGATAGTAAGGGAAAAGGTGTATACCTATATCTTATCAAAAATATGAGAGTGTGAGGACTTGATGTCCTCCATCATCTTCTCTCATTTGTCCTTCAAGTTTTCTAGAGCCATGTTCTCAAGTTTGATCCTTGCATGCATATCGTAGATGTTGTCTGCTATAGACATCTCACGGCTGGCTATTAGTTGCCTTGCTGAACTGATATGTTGTTGAAGTAGTCTAAGACTTGGTAGAAGTTGAGCTTGGAGATCAGTTACCTCTTCCCTAGTTTGTGATTCTTCTTCCCATAGTTCTTGTCTTAACCATTTGATCTCAACAATTTTCTCATAATGCAACTTTATTGCTTTTTCATCAGTGGTTAAGCCTTTAGCACTTGTAGCTAGATCGAAATCTAACTTTTCTATTTTATCACTATTCTCCTTAGTGAATTTATCAAGTGTGTTCAATTGTTGTATCAAGGAAATAGCTTCAACAATTATTGGATCTAATTCACTTGCTAATTCTGAAAGCTTTACCTTGTTTTCCGCCACTTATTGGCTGATGTTTTTAATAAGTTTGTACTGATATTTCTGCTCTTCTCTCTCCTCAATTTCCTTTTCTACATCAACATTTTGCATTGTGATGGCCTTAGTGAGAGTGGCTATTTGATCAAGGATAGGTTCATTTGATCAATATCAACATCGGGTACAATCTAGTTTAAGATGTCCCCAGTTGTCTCTAGTACCATGAAGTCTCGGTGCTCCTTTCTTAGCTTCTCCTATAGTTCCTTCCTTTGGCATATCTCACCATACTCTTTTATTTATTCATAGTATAATGTAGTTGGGTCACATTTAGGTATCTTAATTTTCTCATCTAACTTCCAACTTAGTCTTCTTGGTTTTCTTCTTCTTCTTCTGAGATGCACTTGAATGTAGAACCATAGCCATCTTCTCGGCTTTGTCTAATATTCTAGATGAATTTATTGGGGGTGTTAACTCTTTTTTCTATTTTTCCTTGGTGTTATCTTGTTGTTTTTGAGTGGACATCTCCACATTAACCTTGACTTTATCTGTAGCAACATTTTTGGTTTCCTCAGGAGTGCCATATTTTGGTTTAGCTCCTTCATCAGTATCCATATGTACTTCATCTTCCTTTGTCTATGAATCCTTCTCATTATTGTCTCAATCTTTTTATTTAGAATCTCCTTTTGTAACCTTGTCAGTATCGGTTACATTTTGAGTGTCTTCGATGAAATTTTGGTCATCAGTGTTATCTGTCTTTGCTTCATCCCTTGCATCCTCGGGAATGCTTGAATCTTTATCACGTGACTTCTTTTTTGAGATTATATTGATAGCATGTATCAATAATGGAATCTATCCTAGTGTGTCTATCTGTGCAGTGTCAACAGATGTATCATGTTCCTCTGGTTGACCTGCTGCAATAGTAACATCCTCATCTGCCTTAATCTCATCGGCAGGGTCATCGGTTATGTCAATAATTGTATTGACCATAGTTGTATCTGGCCATATTTCATTTACCACATTCATATTTTTGTTTCCTGTTGTGTCCAATTCTTCCTTGTCTAATTCAACTGATGTGACAACTTCTGCATCATTGATTATTATATGCTCTGGAGTAGCCTGAGTTTCATTTCTTTGATTTTCATCGGTCTGAGGTAAATATTTTTCAAGGCTTGCCTCCTTAAAGGGTATGTTGATTATCTTACTCCATTTCTTATTGCTTTCCCTTTCAAGTTCTATTAGCCTGCCCTCTATAGCTTTATATGCTCTTAACTTTGGTGAGAACTTTTGTTCATGTTTTTCTAACATTTATTGTATCTCCTCTATTATGGATTCAGGAGGCATGAGAGAAACATGTACCCTTTCCCTTATCTCTTTCTCGCTCTTCAATGCATATGACCATCTTGCACATAGTTTATTGTTCAAGTCCTTGGGTATCTTGTCATCAAATTGTATTAGAACATATTTATGGTTTATCATTGCCTTTATCACTGCCTCTTCAACCTTTTTCTGGTGCTCAAGCTCCAGTGTTAGCCATTTCCTAATATTTGTGTTGGTTAGGCCTCCTCTTTGTGTAATAGATTCACATATTTCATCAATGTTCTCTGGAATTTTACTCTTCTTAGCTTCTACACCCTCATCTTGTGGGGTGTCCTCAATGTCCTCCTTAGTTCTAATGATTTTTCTTCTTTTTGTTGGCCCTCTTTTCTGTGTTTCATTTTTCCTCTTATAAGTCCTTACTTGACCTTTCTTTAATGGTGAAGGACTTGTTTCCTTAGATGTTTTACTCCTTGTCCTTGTAGCAACTATAGTTCTTGGCTTCTTAGCTGGTGGAGGTAATGGTGTGTTTGACTCTGTAGACTCAGAGTCACTCTCCTTCTCAACTTCACCGTCAGGTGACTATCCCTCAGTTTCTTCTTTCTATTCAGTTTCTTTTTCTGTAATCGATAGCCTTTTCTTCAAGTTCTTGACCATTTTATCCTTCTTCCTGTCTATCTTCTTTACAACCAAGCCATTTTTTATTCTTTCTTTGGCTTCTTCATAAGTGTCAAACTTGGGTTGTGATTTCTCAATTGGCTCATTTATTAATGCATCAATTGCATTGGATGCTTGATCTATGTTCACTTCATATTCAAGTGGTTGTAGCCTTGTTGTTCTTGGTACAATAGGCTTGATGTATGTGAAGTCTGTGTCTACCATAAAACATATATTAGTCTTGAATTTCTCAATTAATTTCTCAGGGATCTTTACTCTTTTCTGCATTCTCTCCTTGAATCCAGTAAAGTACTCATCCATGACTGACTCAAAATTGTCTCCTAGTGACTTTATAAACTCACTTATACTGGTCTAGTTGTATCCCATTTCACATTTCCTATTTATGGAAAAGATTCTTGGAAGTAGAAGAATATGCACATGATAAGTGAACCATACTTACATAAATTTGATTTTGCATTTCTGATTGTCTTCATGTTTTCTTCTGACTGCTTGAGTAGGAGTTCAGATAGATCCAACTGAGTTCCTTTCTTTACAATCTTATATGTTGTATCCAATGCTCTGGATTCTATGTTTTTCATCCTTCTAGCTTGAAAGAACTTGTATCCTAAGACACATGCTCCAAATTTCAATTCATCATCATTTATGCTGGATACTCTTAGTCCTCTTCCATCCCATGTAACTCCTGTAATCTTCTCATTTTTAGCCTTGGGTCGGTGCTTTAATGCCTTTACCTTATTGGTTATTGGATAACCGATGATTGCATGAATAACATCTCGTGTTATTGGTTTAGGCTCATCTAGCCATAGCTTGTGGTTGTGGATCCTGCTCAATACTAACCGAATCCACTCGGTCTTGAATACCTTTGGGAAAAATAGAGAATTTGTGATCCATTTCACTTCAATGTGTTTGTGCTCATCTTTAATAGTGCCATAATCTTTGCATAGCTTCTTGAAATCTTGTTCAACCTCCAAGTTGCCAATTTCAGCAATCTTGCAGTGTATGTATGCTCGCACGTCTTTGACGAGAAAAACCCTAGTTGGTATTCATGAGAATGCTCCAGCATTTTTGGGTTGTGATGCAACCTCTGGGAATATCTTATAATGTGGTTCCTCACATGCACTATTCTTGATAAGTTTGACCTTATCCTTCTTGATTCTCTTTAGCTTAGCGGTTCTTGATGTCATGGCCATTTCTTTTTGAAATTAGGGCTTTCTGTAAATTATAAACAGAGTTCTTGATTGTGCTTGGTACTTACTTTAACCTCTATAGCTGTAACTGATCTATTTGGAGTGCTTTGAATTGGGTTGGAGTCGCTCTGCAATGCTGTCACTTCTGGCTTTGTTTTTGCTCTGGTTGTTTCACTCAAATCGCTGGTGAGAAATGAAACCCTTCTATCATCTTTTTATAGACTTTTTCCCTAAGTCGAGTCATTAATGCTCAACCACTCCTCGGTGTGTGAAGATGAAGTTTTTCAGGTTAAACACTAAATTCTCTTTTTGGTGACAACACGATGCTTCGGGGCAGTTGACTAACTTGTTACTTTCACCAATGGGTTTCGGTGTACGGCGAAGAAAACTTTGTCAGTTTATATGATTACCAACGGATTTCAGTTTACACTAACAAATTCATCTTTTACATGTTAACCGGCCATTCTCAGTAAGTGCAGACAATTTAGCTTTGAATGTATACCGATGTATTTTGGTATGTATTAACTGATGAAATAGTTTTCACAGATTTTAACAAGTGATACCATAGTGCATCTATAATCATGCTAATTTTGCATTTCAACTATGTATGATTGGAACTGAAGAAAAATATACCTTAGTGTAATGCAGTTCCATACTTACTTTTTATGCTTAGGTGGGGGTGGCGATGTCACCAGATCCATTGGAAAGGGTGTCACCAATTGCATTGCTTGGTCCAGCTTCATCATTACTTGTAGCTTTCCTCCACATTTTGTTTCTCATCTTCCTGATCTCTTTAATGGTATTTCCATTGGGGAAGGTGTTGGTGTCTATCATTCAGTCTCTACAGTATTTCTTGAGATGACCAACTTTATGACAGTGTAAACATGCCATTCCAAGGTTAGTCCAACCTTTAGATTTCCTTGTCCACTATCTCATATAGTTTGCAGCAATGTGACCAAATCTTCCACATGTTGTACAGTTAGTCCATGTATTGTAATACCATACATACTAGTTACTGACTCTTTTTGGTTGATAGGTAGTTTCTTGACCTTTAGGATTCTATGCTTTCCTTTTCTTCTTCCAGCATTCAAGAGTAGTGTGCCCATGCATTTTGCGAGTAGGGCAATATTTGTCCATGTAGGTTTCCTTCTTTGGTTTTTTCATCTTAGACTTACATTCATGTCCTTTATGTCCTTTCTTGTTACATTTATGACAAAATCCTATGAATGAAGATGTGGATTTAGGAATACCTTTCATTTTTCTCCTGCATATATTTGATGAGTGGCCTTGCTTTCCATGGTGATTGCATGTCAGCTTTTTTTGTCTTGGATTTGCATAGACATTTTTTTGGATCAGTTTGATTGGGTGATTTTCCATTCTCGGTATAGCCTAGACCAATGTTGTTGAATCTTCATTGTCCATCAAGAAAATCATCCATTCTTTAATTGCGTTCTTTAGCTCTCTTGATAATTTCATTATGTTGTTGTTGAATTCTTATTTCTTATTTCAGATTTTCATTTTCTTCCCTTAGCTCACCGATAGCTTCTATTCTCTCAATGAATTTTATATTCATTCTATTTGCCTCTTGACTCATAAGAATAATCTGATTTCTAATCTCATGATGATGTTCTGTTAGTCTTTGTATTTCTGACTCTTTCTCTTATAGTTTTTTAGTAATCTTACTTCTATCATAAATAGCTAGTGTTCTTTCTTACTCAGCTTGTCTAGCATTTTTCATGACATCAATTGTTCTTACCATCTGTGTCTCCTGACCGATTTGCAAAGATTTAACTTGTCCAGCCAGATGTTGATTGACTTCATTTAAGCTTGTGATACTTTCTTCTATTGTATATGATGCCTTGCTAGTTGTAGATCTTGATGATTCAAAGAAATCTGGTATTTCTTCCTCATGGTAATCTGTTTCATTACAGTGAGATTCCATAATCTTTCTTTCATCTAACAACAGTCTCATCTTGATTCTAGCTTCTTTATACTGCTCATAAAAGATCTAAATTTCTAGCTTCTGATTCTCAATACTCTTGTCAAGTCTGTACTTCTCCATTGTATGATCTTTTCTCTTTAGTATTTAAGATTTCCAAATAAGAGATCTAGCTATGATACCAATTTTTGGAATTAATGGTAAATGTGTATCGAGAGGGGAGGGTGAATCACTACCTCTAAAAATTTTATATCTTTTAACCTTTATCCATTATGTAATCAATTGTATAACCAACCATCTATTCTATATTATCTTGGTGTAAGATTTATCAATTCATAAACTTAACAAACATGTGAACATTCATAGAAACATTCATGAAAGTAATTGACACATAACACAAGATATGATAATGCAGAAAACCTCTGTAAGAAGGTAAAAACTACGGTGGGGATGACACCCACGAAAATCTTCACTATTTGCAGATTGGAAGGGGTCGGTTAAGGCTTACAATTTTGATCACTTATAATGATCTACCTTGTTAGGAATATCTATGGAGACCTGTTAAAGTTTACTCTGTTAATATCTTTAGCAACACTGTTTAGTGTGCACTCGGTTAAGAGATTTGCAAAGGATTGTTAAAACCACCTTTCTTGAAAAGATTTTTACACTTTTCTTCACTTGTTAGAATGTAAGCATATTACTCATTGACCTGAGTGTATGCAATCTAATATTGCTAATTACAGATCCATTCAAGATTACATGTATAAGTGTATCACCTAATGTGATTGAATAATACCTCTGTTTCTCGGTAGCCTCTGTTCTTGGTTCTTAATAACCAAATTCACCTTCTGTTGTTCTGCTTCTTGAGACTCTTTGTCTGATCCATAGATGTGCTTGGGTGCTACATTCATTCTCTCATCCTTGATAATGAATGATTACAAGATCTATTTATAAGATAAACTGACCTAATGTAGTTTCACGTATTACAACATTAACTCTATGATCATAGGTTTACAACTTGACCTTGATCTTCTAGTCTATATGTTTTAAATCAGTTAGACTGATTAAAAAAATTACAATTATGTTTCTTGTCCCTTAAGTAATGGTTTTAAAAAAAATCAAGACTCTATAAATAGAATACAATTGTTTTATCTGACGTAGAAGTCAGATCCACTTTTTCTGGGATGTAACTAACTTTCGGTGTTTGATGCTCGGTTTTCTCTAAAGTCAGTTTTCTTGTCTTTCAGTGTTCCTTTGATTGAATTGTCTATCGGGTTCCTCTGCTCTATCCGGTTCCTCTATTTCTTCTCTTTTGGTTTCGCTTGAGATTTGTCTCGTCAGGTGTCTCTTGAACTTTACACTTTCGGTGATCTCTGATAACTGTACTTTCAGTGTTCGTGAAATTATGTCTTTTGGTGTAGGTTTATCGAACGTTTTCTTTGCATACTAATGGAAAAATAATGTCATCACAATATGCCATAACCTTTCTCTCATCTAGTAGTTATCTCATCTTGATTCTTGTTGCTTTGTATTTCTCATAGAAGATCTGTATTTCTAGCTTCTAATTCTCAATACATTTGTCTAGCTTATACCTTTCCATTGTATGTTTTTTTCTCTCAAGTCATTTAAACTTTTCCAAATAAGAGATCTAGCTCTGATACCAACTGTTGGAAATAATGGAATGGTGTGTACTAAGAGGGGAGGGGTGAATCAGTACCCTTAAAATTTTTATCACTTAACCTTAATCCTTTATGTAATCAATTTCTTGTATTACTGACCATCTTTGTTATTCTATCTTTATGCAAGTAATATCAATTCATAAACCTAATTAGCATGTAAACATTCATGAATGTATTGACACATGAACCAAGATTTGGTAACGTAGAAAACCCCTGTTAGAAGGTAAAAACTACGGTGGGGATGAAACCCACAAAACTTCACTATCTGGAGAATGGAAGGGGTCCATCAAGGCTTACAATTTTGATCACTACTGATGATCTACCCTGTTAGGAGTATCATGTGGAGACTGGTTAAGGTATACTCTGTTAATAGATTTTGAAACATTGTTTAGTGTGCACTCGGTTAAGAGATTTACAAAGGATTGTTAAGTCCACCTTTCTCAAGGATTTCTTTTATTTGCTACACTTATTAGAATGTAGTAAAAAGTATTTATTGACCTGAGTATATGCAATATAAAATTTCTAATTACATATCCAATAAAGATTACATTTAATTTCATCACCAATAGTGATTGATCAATACCTCTGTTCTGCTCGGTAGCCTTGGATCTTGTTCTTGATAACTGATTTCATCTTTGGTTTTTCTTCTGCATAAAACTCTGTCTCTAATCCATAGAAGTGTCTGCGGCTACAATCATCATCACATCCATCTGTTATGATTGATTACACATTTATTTATACAATGATTTTTACCTAAATGAGTTTTACGCATAACAATGTTAACTCTATGATCAAAGGTTTACATCTTAACCTTGATCTCCTAGTTTGCATGTTTCTAATCAGTTAGACTGATTAAAACAATTACAATTACATTTCTTGTCCCTCAAGAAATAGATTCAAAGCTAATAAAAAAGCTAAATATAAAACACAAGTGTTTTATCTAATGTGGAAGTCAAATCCACATTTCTCAGGATTCTAACTGTCTCTCGGTAGATTGGTGCTTGGGTTGCTATGTAGTCTATCAGGTTCATTTTTTATCTATTATGTCAGGTTCCTCTATCGGGTTACTCTTTCGGGTTCATCTTGTAATATTTTTGGTTTTCACTATGTCGTCAGGTTCCCTTGAACTTGTCTGTCGGGTTGCACTAAACCTATCTTTCACTGTTGGTGTTACTGATGGTTCAAAACTATTTTTAATTTCATACTAATGGAAAAATATGTCTTCAATATTAGGTTCAACAATAATGATATCCACATACACTAGGATGAAACATTTATGGTAATCATAATTGAATTTGAATTGACAAGACTCAGAACTCAAAAATTAATCCATACCTTTTAGACTCTTGAGTTCAAGCCCAGATGCTGAGGAATTCACTAATGGTGGATGCACACCAGTTCTTAGAGACAATCTTGTTACCAAGGGATTACATCAAATTGCAATTAAGAAACAACTACCTCTTGGATCGTAAACAAAATAAAAATCTTAATCATCTCACATATGACTATGTAGCACAAGGTTTATCCTACAATAGAATAGATTTAAGTCATAGCATGAATGTACATTAAAACCACTTCTTCATAAGTTAATAAGTTGCAATCTTACTGATCTATCTAGTCATGATAACCCTAGATATCATAGAGCCACAAATAGATGGAAACTTTCAGGGCAGTCACCTATTGCAGAATGTAATACCAGTTTGGAAACAAATTGATTATTTTAAAGAGTACAAAAAGAAAATAGCACGATTGGTGGGAGAAAAAAATAAATTGTTTACAATAAGAATTTAATACTAAATTTAACACTTTTTTGCCTTATACATGTATGCAACACATGATTTCAGGACTGCTTTTACAAGTTAGGTTATTTCACATATTTTGAGCTACTTGATAGCACATTTTTCTATGATTACAAATCATCTCAATTCTGAAGAGATGAAAGTTGACCTATTTGAACATGTTTCAAAAATATGTAAGAAGGCCTTGAGAGGGTTTGGTACCTGATATAAGATCTTTGAAAAATAAAATCCATTACTTTAACAAGTATCATTTATTTTGTGAAATGTCACATTACATTATTTTGGGGAGTTGAACGGCCAGAACCTTCCATATTGGATTCCTATTTTTGACATTAATATTCAAAAATGAATTGGAGGGTATTGATAATCGTCCTGTGGGAAACGATGAACGATATCTTTTGTCAGAAGAATGTGATGAGACATCTTCCTTCAAATCTTCCTCTTCCTGATCTCACTGGTCTGACCTGCATAGTCAGTGGGGCTACCAGGGGGATTGGCCTCCATAGAACAAGGTAGATATTTACACACAACTTCATTCAACTACAATCATCTAAAATTTATAGGATGAATGTGTTTTTGATCAATGTGTACTCATTGATTACAACATAATTTTTTATTTACTGATTTGTTTATTGATGCTTACTTGTGAGACCTCATCGTGCCCTCACTTCTTCCACTCTCCATGATCTGATGACTACTAGCGCGCGTAAGGAAACCCTCACTTATTCCTCCCTTCGTGGTTTCATTCTTCCGCCCTTTGTGCCCTTCTTGGTCTCTGATGGAAACATAATGAATAGATATCTTTTTTTAAAAACAATAATGCTCGTGTTAGTCAGAATTCTGACCAACATGGGCGTTGGTCGTAATTTCGATGAACATGGACATTACTTAAAAAAAACCAAAATTCTCCTTCTATAATCTGACCAAGACAAATAAATATAATGCCCGTCAAAAATTTAGGTCGAAAATAGGGGTGAAATGTACTAGTGTGTGTAGAGTGATAATACATAGGTTGCACTTCATTTTGAGGTTTTAGTGTATAGTTCTCAAAAAAATCAATGACAAAGATAATAGTACCAAGGGGAAAAGTGTCCTTACACAACTTGAAATGCTCATCTAACCACCTTTCTCTATGTGTATGACGTATGTAGTAATAAACTAGTTTCTCTTGAAAAATCTTCATAAAATCAGCTATGCATATTTCCTTTTTCACTAACTCACACCTCTTTAATTATTTTCCATCTTTAACACCATATGTGACTGACTTGTATTTTCTAATAGAAACTAGTTTCTTACTATTTTCATGTGTTCTATCTAGATGTATGCATCCATGCAACTATTGAAAACCACATGTAGGACAATAACATTTCAAACACATCATCTTATAATAAATGCACCATCATCTCGATTACATAGTACACTTGAAATACATTCTCTCGGTGACTTAGTAGGTGCTTGTAGACCACATTCCTGCAAAGCATCATAAGTGTGAAAATTACAACATACATGATGATAAATATCATAATGTATGGAAAATTCAACATGGACACTACAACAACATGTAGTACGTGCATGATTAATCTTAATATAAAATGGTTTTGTTATCTCAAAAAATCTTTGACTAATTCTAATATGAGGAAAGATTTGAAGAAACCTTTCTTAAAATTTTGTTTGATTCATATCTAAATAGTGTTTTGGATGTGGCTCATGATTTCAAAATCCAATTCACCTTCTAACAATATATCTTTGGTTGGGTGAAACCCTTGTTTTGTCTTGCCAAAAAATTTCAATTGTTGTTCTTAATGCATTGACAACAACCTTGTCCTTGCGTGGGCATCTACCTGAGAATTCCCAAAGAGAATTATTGTTAGGAACCTCAATTTTCTCTCACCTCTCTAAGGCATTGTGTAATTTTGTTCTACTTATCCTTAATGACTTGGTTGTTTTTCTTATTAAACGAGATTTTTTCATTTCCTTTTCCATTATGGTTGATGTGAGGACACGTTGAGTAAAATTAGCATCTTTGGTAAGTGGTTTTGAACCAATGGCTTGGTATGCATCAAATAGATTTCTCATAATGGTTCCTTTCACTATTATTTTCAAATTTCCTTAACCACAAAACTTTTATTGTCTCTCTAAATTTCAGATTTTTAATCATTTCAACAACTAATTGACATCTTCCACTATGATTTAAGTTTTCAAAATAGTTAATCCATATTACTCTTAGACCATTCTTCTACAAGTTCTTTCATAAATTTTATGAGTCATATCCTTCAAAATATTTTCATCAATGTCAATTAGAAACTTTGGTTTTCTATGAATTATTCTAGGAGGTGTTAAGATTTGTGCACGCTCTTCATTTTCATTAGGTTCATTATTCACATCAAATTCAAATGGTGTATGTTCTTCAATTTTATTGGGTGCACTAGGTGCATTCATCACATCAAATTCAAATGGTGTATGTTCATCACATTCATTAGGTGTATTTGTCACATGCACATGAATTGGTGTATGTTGATCATTTTCATTTGGTGCGTCAAGTGTATTCATCATATCAATTTGAATTGTTACAACGGGTGCATTAGATGACGTACCTTCACATAATATCCTCATACGTTCCCTTTTTATTTCCTTTGTTGCCTCTCATTGTTTAATTTTCCTCTCTTGTTATTTCCCATCGTTGATATTTATTGTCCTACACATAATATCATCATGAACATACACAATCAAATACCAAAAAACAAAAAATTATCATTATTTTGTTATAATCTAAAGGAATAACACTAAAATAACTTCAAGGACAAACAAAAAAACAAGATAA
Source organism: Thuja plicata (assembly GCA_018584345.1). Classification (NCBI taxonomy): domain Eukaryota; kingdom Viridiplantae; phylum Streptophyta; class Pinopsida; order Cupressales; family Cupressaceae; genus Thuja; species Thuja plicata. The sequence goes on along the minus strand of MU223230.1, from coordinate 1,959,888 downwards.
ATCAATCATTTGAAATCAAATATGACAAAAAAACATGAACACCTATCTGATACTATCATAGAAAGACATGAAAAACAACAATGGGTCCTTAGAAAAAGTTGTAATGATATTTTTTAGGCCCTTAGAATAATAAATATTTATCTCAATGGAACATGTACGGGATCCATTGATCTAAAGGTCAATGTTCATATTTCCT
>MU223230.1:1931486-1959592 GCA_018584345.1 Thuja plicata | reverse complement strand
ACACGTGTATATTTCATAAATTTTCAAACAAAAAATAAGGATAGAAATAATTACTATAAACAATCATAAGAATTCATTCTATACACTTAAAAAATATAATAGTCATAAGACATTAAAAAATGTACTTGACCAATAATATTAATACTAAAAATATGAACCTTTACACAATATAATAGTTTAGAGTTTTCACCTATATTAAACAATTTAAATTTTTACTTTCAATATTTTATTAATTTAAAAAATATTTATTAATTTAAAATTTAGAATTCTTTAATAATTTAGAATTTTCTTAATAATATTCTTTTATCAACACTATTGCATTCATGATATATTAAAATATTAAATACACTTCAACAAAGTGAAGAAAATAATAAATGAATATAAATATATATTTAAATAAAAACTGATAAATGCCTCAATATTATATCTTTATAAAAATTTACAAAATAATTGTCTATTTAAAATATTAAATTTAAACAAAAACTTTAAAAATCTAAAAAATTTCTTAGTAATAGGTAATGACAAATGGGTACATCCATATGTTCACAAATATAAACAAGTACCACTACGGCCTTATTTGCCGTAATTAATTATAATTATAAATTTTTTTCTAAACCGCCTCAAGCCAGGTTCCGGGTGAATATTAAGTATATTTTAATTAATAGTTATTTAATAAAAATAATTAGAATGTTAAAATATTGTTATGTTCTTTTTATATCATATTGTTTAGTTAGTGCAAATTAGGTAGTTCTAGATCATTTTCAATAATTAATTTAGAACTAGTGACCTATGATTGGTTGATTGGTGCAAAACTAATTCACTAATTGTACACATAATATACTGCCCAAATACAATAATATAAACATTTATATGTACTTTCGAAAAAAATTAATTTTAAATTTTAATCACACTGTTTTTACAATTTGAACTTCTAAATTTAAAATTGAATATAGATAACAGATATCTGAGTCCTGGGAGCATCAACAAGATCAATATAATATCCCAAATATGTGATTCATACCAACATTACCATAAACCAATACAAACTCACTAAGAATAAAAAACTCTTATATTAAAAAAATTATTTAGTATCAATTGAACAAATTAAATATGTCCTTTTATTCGAATAAAATAAAATGACGGGCAGAAATAATGTCGCAGAAACGAACAAACAGAAAACCGGACGACGAGCGGACGACATATTTTGAAGTATCTTGCAATATTTTTCATGAATTCTCAACTGCCTAGATGTTGTACAGTAAAACAGTATCGACTTTATTAACTTAAATTAATGAACGATATACAATATGAATTTGTATGGAATTACGTACAAGGTAAGGAAAGTTAAAGCTAAGAAAGGAAAGCATGGTATGACAACTGTAAAAGCAATAAATGAAGGAAATAATAATAAAGTAATGCTGTCTTAAGGGAGAACGGGCAACATAAGAAGTCGTGAGGAATTCCCTTCGAATGATTAATTTTACAGATTTGATTGTTGGGGAATTCTACTGAATTTTTAAATCCGAACCAAACTTGGATTGTCCAACCAAATTATTTTTAAAAGCATTTCGTTGACGGCAGGTTTAAATGCATAATTTAACGTACATTGGTACGTAGTTAAACATTTTTAACGGTGCATGTTACTGCCATTTTGGCAAATTAGTGCTTTCTTGCACAAACACGTGATCTTAAGATTTACATCAACGAAATATGTCGCAGGTGGGGTATGACATATAAACAATTCAGATTGCAAATAAATTTCGAAAGACTTTTCTTCAGCTAAAAGTATCTTGTTTGGAAGTGTTAACCCATGGAAAGTTCATACTTTTTAAGGTTTCTCGTCGTTTAGAGTGATCTTTAGTTTGGAGAGACTTGGGGGAACTAATTTAATGGAAAACAACATATGTAACAACAAAATCTATCCAAGGAAATTTTGAAATATCTTAAATATAAATTCTTCAATACTGAAAGAACAAACAAAAGCAAAAAATAATTAAGAAAAAAATACACAAACAAATATAGTAAATTAGAGAAATTATTTAACAATGAAGTCAAAATAGAAGAAAAAGAAAGGGATGGATGTCTACTTATGAATCACATGAGAATGGTCATTGACGACTTAGCGAAAACCCAAATGCATAGAGAAAATCCAGATGCAAGAGACCACACCCCATCAACATTCTACCTTATAACCTTGAATGGAAACCATAGGATTGCACAAACCATTTTGAATTTAGGTTTGTAGAAGAGATCTAAGTGTTGTGGAGCTAAAAAAAATTTTGACCTTGGTAGAAAACTGATAAAAAATGAGAATTTATATGGTTAAAATTTAAGGTATCTACAAGCCAGAACTACCATTAATATAGAGCCAAAGTGAGTGGGTTAGACTTAGGGCAGGTTGTCTACCAACAATAGTGTTTAGAGTTTTAAGCACACCTTCAAATATTAGAAGATTGGGAAGCATGCCAAAAAAGCTCTAAAACTCCAAAAAGACTAGACAAAACTAAAGGACCAACATTTTAAGGACATCATGCTTGGAAAGAAAATCCCAATAGTCTAATAGGAAGCGAACTCAAAACTAAAGACTCATACAATTAGAAAAATTCAAAATTGCAAAAAACAAAAAAAAGGAAAATGGGGGTCCAAGCATTTATCTCAAAAAATAAAGAAAGGAAAATTAAAAGGAAAAATAGGATCCTTATTTATCTTGAAAAAAAGGGTTCCCTAATTTCTCAAGAAAAAAAGGGAGATCCTTATTTTCTTGGATCGAAAGGGGTTCTCCATTTTCCCAAGAAAAATAGTGCATATGTGCAAGACACAAAAACTATCACATGATGTGTATCTAGCGGTTCATGGTTATAAATCTACCATATCTTAGAAATTTGGGGTATATCTTTTTTTTATCTATTTATCATGTTATATGATATTTCTTATTATATTTGAAACATTTCCTTTCATGCATGGATGATTTCTCACATGAATTGACTAGTTAATAAAATCTTACCTTATCATTTCATACCTATCATATCACATTCAAGGCATCATGTCTTCCCATCTTATATTGCACCCATATGCTTTATCATGTTCCTCATAGTTGCATTAAGGATGTTGTTCCTTTCCAATCTTAAAAATACTCAAACAATCATCATCATTCATTTAGGTCAATCTTTTATATTTTTTTCATCTATATTTAAAGAAATGTATGGATCTTTGTACTTATTTCTTTATGTACTTACATATTACATCATACTTGCTTACATATTTATCACATAACTTTATCCAATCCATGTGCTTACATGTTTATCTATGACTATATTATCACTACTTTTCATTTATTATTTTTCCTCTCCTCTAATTATCTTGAATTCAATCCATTCAAAGGGAATATTTTTGGCATTATTACTCTTATGTTGATATTTTAGATGGATACCTATGGTCATACAAAGACTTATCAACATATCAAGATTAATTTCTAAGGCACTTGTGGACCTACATATGAGTTGGGTCCAATTGCACTAATATTAAAGTGTGAACAATATTTAGTACTTTGATGAAAGTCAAATTTTATTTTTGCGCAAGTGTCATACCATATTATTACTCTTAGGTTGTGAGGATTATTTCAATAACTTATTTTACAAATATAATTTTTTCCCCTAGCCCTTGTTTTTCTCTACTAGCTTTTCTAATAGAAACTTAAATTAACTTAAATATTTGTAGCAATTTTCACTTCTTGATGTAAGATACTCATTAAATACATTAATTTTATTTTATAAGCTCTTGTGAAGGACTTTGGCTAAGGGAGCAGAACAAATTAAATTTTTGAGATGGATCTATTACTTTACATGGATCTTATATACTTTTTTATGAGAACTTGAATATTAAAATTTTATATTACCCAAGAATGTTCACCTACTATGAAATATATATTCACATTAGAATCATTTTCACCTCAAAGTGGGTAGAAATTTAATGGTTGAACTTCCATATCCATGCTATTTTCCCCATTTAGTTTTAGGTTGATTTTAATAAAATGAATTCATGTAATTTCATAGTGACAAGTAATGCAATTTTGTGCTAATTTTGTTTCATTCCATGATTCCTACATTGACCCTAATGTACACAACTTGTGCAGAATCAACATTATCATATTCTCATTTGTACCTATTTTGACATATTTGTCGCATTATGAATATTTGTCCACACATAAAATTTTAGATCATGAACTTTCATTCTCATACCCTAGATTTATCTTATAGCACTCAAGTTTGACCTTTGATCTACTTGGTGTTGATCCCTTACTTTAGATTTCCAAATTTATAAAATTCAACTCCTATCATTTTTCATTATCGATTGGGAGTCAATGTGTTACACATTTCATGGCATGTTTCTATGTATAGTATTTAAAGATATCGAGTGTGTATTTAATTTACAAGGAAAACTATAAATTGAAATCATTCTAGGAACATTTCAAATTAGAGTACTAGAAGGAGCCCATTGCATCAAAAAAAAATTATTGGAAAATGTAAATGTAAGAATGATGTCTACAAAATTTAGCCTAGCTTTTTAATGCAAGTTCAACAAGAGGTTGATTTAGGAGAATCTAACACTAGCAATTTACTAGCTTCTCCAAAAGTATTTTCAAATGATACACTCCTAACACAATTTTAGAAACGGATGATATATATTTTGATTGTAGATTTTGAGCTCTAAAAATGGGTTTTTTAATTTAAAAAAATACAGACTAACTGAAGAAATATTTAGTCAAAGTGAAAAGTTTAAAAAATTCTTAAAAAATTATGGGGTATAGTTCTGAGTGAAATTATTTCACTCAAAACCCTTTTTTTTGAAACTATACGTAAATTTTACATTGACTCAAAAATTTTCAAAGGTAAATAATTGAATTTGGGTTTAAGTTGAAATCCTCTTGCCCAAAACTACGTGGGCCATATATAGGCCACATGCTTTCATTTGAAACCCTTCTAATTGCTACATTTCTAGCCATTGTTTTTGAAACAAAAACAACATAGTTGGCTTAAAGTGTGACATAGATTTGTGATTTTACCCCATACAATCCTTATATTTTCTTTAGCGATGTCTTTTAATTTTAATTTTCCCATATTGGGTGTAAATCTATGTGCCTTCATGCTTATCTCCTATTTTCTTACATATTATATTATGCTTTCCCATATTAAAGAAACATTCTATTTCTCTATTATTATCTCCTATCCACATGGCTTTCATGCTTATTGTTTGATACCTTCCCTACTAGTTTAGCCTACATTTATATGTATGAAATTTATCACATAACTTTACACAATCCATGAGTTTACATGCTTATTTATTGTATATTAAAATTCAAATGGTTGATCTATCATTTTTCCTCAGCCATTGGGAACCAACTTGGTACACATATGCATGATATGTTTCTATGTCTTGCCATTGGAAGATATTCAATTTCCATTTAAATCATTAGGGAAAGTATAAAGAGAAATTATTATAAGAATATCTATAGTTTTCTTAGTAAAAGAAACCAGTTGCATCAAAAGTTACATATAGACCAAATGTTTAGTTAAGAATGATGTCTACAAACTTTAACCTAAGTTTATAATGCAAGTTCAAAAAGAGATTGATTTAGGAGAACTTGACCCTTACAATTTGATAGCTTCCCCTAAAGTATATTTAAATACCCTATTCAAAAGTACACTTTCTACAAAAGATAGTCTTGTTAGTTATAAGATAGTCATGTACATAAAATTATTTATGATTGCTATGATTCAATTCTATGTGATACATTATAAAGACCACACAAAATCTCATGAATTAACTAGACAACAACTATATTTAATTTCTGTGTTAGAATAATTGAACTTTACACTATATTATCACTCTTTCTCTATCATAATTGATAAACTAAATACCTATCTCCCATTTACTTTCTAAATATTCATTTGAAAAATTATAAAATGGTCATAATTTCAATTAAATTAGATAAATTTTACTTTATTACTTATAAATATTAACATAAATCAATCCATACAAAATATTTCTCTTTGGAGTTACATACAAGCTATGCATATTAACCAAAATTAACCTAAAAAGGAAACGTGGTGTGACAAGTGTAAAAACAAGATTTCTAGAAAGGAAGTAATTGCTGCCGGATTAGGGAAGATTGAGAAATATAACTCAAACGTTCGAAACAAGTCGTAAGTGATTCGGCACGAAAGACAAAATGAACAAATTTGATTGTGATTTTTTTAATCTCAACAAAACTTGTTGAATGTCCAACTAAATTATTTTCAAAAGTCGTGGTTTAAATGCTCGAGTGTACGTCCAGTTGTACGTATTTTCACGTTTTTATGGTGCATGGTCACCGGTTTTTGGCAAATTAATGCTTTATTACACTTGGTTTTTAACAAGTGGAACACAAAAACGTGATCTTGAGATTTACTGAAATCAAATATTTTTTAAGTGGAGTACGTAATGAGTTTGTAATGGCTACATTTCAACGATTTAGATTTTAAAAAAAAAATTAGAACTAGTTTTTCTTTCACTAAATGTATCTTGTTTTTTTTTTATGGAAACAACCGGATTATATAGATATCGGCATCTCTGCCATTATATATCTGATTACAACATTATGAGTAAGCATACATCTAAACCAGAAGTCGTCCTTGTCGAACCTGACCCAAACGCACCTCCGGGGGTTTGAACCTTGGTGGATGGCAATGTCAATCGTACCATCATCCTCACCAATGGTGCCCAACCAATTGAGCTACAACCCTTTGGCTAATGTATCTTGTTTTGGAAGTGGTAACTGATTGAAAGCTAATTATTTAAAGGTTTCTTGTTGTTTAATCATTTTTACATTTATTTTCATGATCGTTTTTCACCCATTTTCTTTTTCATTAATTCAACATGTTATATTATCTTTCTTATTATGGTGGGAATACAATGCTTTTCATGCGTGGATGATTTATCACTTGACTTGACTTGATCATATGATAAATATTATCATATCAAGAATACCAGGCGTACTCACATTATTAATTCTCTAATGACATATCATTTAAGACTTATATTATCACACTGTAGGCATCACGTCTTCCCCATCCTATATTGCACCCACATTCTTTATCATGTTCCTGAAATAGATATGCACCTAATACTTATCTCTTTATGTACTTAAGTATATTACATTGATATAGATAAAGATACAACTTGATGACACTTGTGGACCTACGTATGTATGAGTTAGGTACAATTACACTAATATTAAAGTGTATATGATATTTATCACTTTGACGAAACTCACATTTTATGTTTGTTCAAGTGTCATACCATATTATTACAATTCTATTGAGTGTAGTGTTTCAATATCACTTTCCTTACAAATAGAATTTATAGCCTAGCCCATCTTTCTCTCCACCATTCTGATAGAATCTTAAATGTACTTTTAGTTGTCTCTATTTTTTATTGTATGATGTAAGCTAATCATTGCATATATTATCTATATTTTGTAAGCTTTTGTGAAGAGCTTTGATAAGTAGTGGAACATATAATTTATTTGATATAGACCTATTACTTCACATGGGCCCCATATCCTTTTATGTGAACTAGAGATTATTTACATTTTATGTTATCCATGATTATTCATATACTTTGAAATATATGTTCTCCATACACTCACATGTACCTCAAAATGGCTAGAAATTTAATATTTGAACTTGCGTATCCATGTCATTTCCTTTTAGTTTTAGGTTTATTTTAACAAAATGGATCCATATAATTACAGTGTCAAGTAGTGTGATCTTGTACAAAGTTTGTTTCAATCCATTGTCTCTTTTCATCTCCATTTACTCTAACGCACACAATATTTTTACATTCAATGCTATCCTATCCCCATTTGCACCCATTCCTACACGTTTGCCTTATTACCAGTCTTGATTTATATATATAATTTAGATAATGATATTTTTATTTCCCTACCCTAGGTTAACCCTATAACGCTCTAGTTTATTCTTAACCCTGATGAGGTTGAACCCCACTTTTAAATTTCTAAATTCCAAACATTAAAGACTCCTATCTTTTTCTGTTACCAATTGGGAGCCAACATAGTACACATTTCATGACATGTTTCTCTTTGAAGACATTTAATGTGTATTCAATTCACAAGGAAAACTAGAGAAATCATTGTACGGACATTTCCAATAGAGGTACTAAAAGGAACTCGTTGCATCAAAATTTTTTTGTAGGACAAATGTACAGTTAAGAATGATGTTTACAAACTTTAGCTTATGTTTGTAATACAAGTTCAACAAGATATTGATTTAGGAGAAGCTAACCATAGCAATTTAATAGCTTCCCCTAGAGTATTTTCAAATACTATAATCCTTACACATGTTCAAACATTCTAGATTGTGATGATGCAAGTTAAAAAACTTACAATCTATAAGGTTATCGAGTTTTTTATATGATGATCATAAGCATCAAATTAATTTTTATAATGCTGAGGTACAATCCAAGTGGCACAATCAAACCCATAGACATCTTAGCGACTGAAAAATACTCCTCAATTGATTAAGTTTCAACTCCTTATTTTTCATACCAAAATGATTGATTTTTACATCAAGACCCATTCTTTATCATAATTCCCAAAACTAAATATATTTATCTCTCATTTGATTTAGAAAATTTGACTTCTAAAACTATCAAAATCTTCGTTCATTAAACTAGAATAATTATACTTAGTCACTCAAAATATTTAATTAAGATAAATTAATTCATCTATAATATTACACACAACCTATGGGATCGAATGATAAAGGAAAATTGAGCTAAGGAGGAAAAAAATGGTGTCACAAGTGTAAAAGCAAGAGCTGCAGTCTTGGGGAAAAGTGAGAAATACTACTTAACCTTCAAAAGAAGTCGTAAGAGATTCGTCACGAAAGATCACATGAACAGATTTGATTTTTTGGAATTCCACCGAACTTTTAAATCTAAAAAAATCTCTGATCATCCTACCAAAATATTTTTAACAGAATTAGTTCTTTCTTACACAAGCACATGATTGAATAAGATTAGCATTAATGAAATTATTTGCAGGTGGGGTATGAAATCAGCTGTTAATGGCAATTCAGATAAAATTTTGAACTGGGTTTATCCTTTTTACTAAAAATATCAATCTTGTTTAGAAGTGAAAACTGATTGAAAGGTCACACTTTTAGGGTTTGCTGTCGTTTAGAGGCAGCTGAGAGTTAAGAAATCATTTAATAGCGAGACATAAAAATGGTAATGATAAAGTTTGGCAAGTATCTTTGTAAAGTTGTAAGAGTAGTACAACAGCTCGCACGCTCAAAAACTAAAAGAACAGCATGCAGAATGTATTGATGCATGAATCCTGGAAATCGAATAGTTTGAAATTATTAATAACAACAATGAGGTATATCTCTCATCATCACTTCCTTATGAAGCAGTTGGGCAGGAAACAGAAACAGTTACATCTTGAAACAGAATATTACAAAGCACATAATTCGATCACCAAACATGAGTAAATTGCATCTATGCTTTCAACTGCATTTCAGTTTCATGATCAGACTTTGTTTTCTCTGTGCAGCAGCATGCTTCTTCTGTGCTCTTGTTCATTTCCATGTCCACCTCACCTGTATCCAATTTCCCATCTTCAATCCTTCCACTCTTTTTGTGTCTGTAGATGCAGTACAATGTCATCTGAAATAATGCCAGAGGTAATCCTATGAAATTGGGTGCCTGCATTGCACATTAACAACAGAGCCATGATGATTAGTTTTTCTAGGTTAATATGAAAAGAAACATTATATTGAGATTGTTTATGTATCTCACATTCTGGTCATATTTTATGATTCATTTAAGAAAAAGATAATATAGAATATAGAATAGTTTCTTATTATATTTAATAATCTATCATCAAGAGAAGATATATAGTATGTAATATTAACTAGTCCCAGATCATACTCACTAATCTATCATCTAGAGAAGAGAAGACAAACATTATATTAATATTGATCAGTTATTTATACAATATCTCATATTTCAGATCATATTTTGTGATGAAACAATTTCTTATCCTACTCAACAATCTATAAATCTATCTATGAGTGAAACAATAATAGAAATATAGAATATTTTAATTCAAATGCAATTCTTACCATGATGACAATGTCCCTGCTGAGAGTACCGTAGACCAGCCACAAAGTGCTGGCAAGGAAAGTAAAGAATGAGAGATTGAAGGGCATGAATTCCACACTTTTTGTTTTAATTACCAGTCTCTGCACCCACGCACATACACTCATATATTAATAACTAATGTAATAAAAGTTTCAAGGGTTTAAGCTTTCTAGAGTTTTTAAACTAGGAGCTCTAGTTTTTTATAGTGGAATTCATCAAAATATATTTTAACATTATTAAACCAGCTTCAATATCTATACTTCTTAGTTTTTCACGAACTATATTAATGGCTTCCTAGCATGATGGGTATGTAGAGTATATTTCATATATGTGGATTTATCCTGGTAAGAGATAGGAGTATTTGCTAGGACAGTAGGTTGATGGTATTATAACATCCTTAAAAATGTCAGCAACTGCATAACAGTGACATTTACAGATGAAATTTCATTTATATAATCAATTTCAGCGAATCAAGGGGCAATAAATCTCTGCGATCTTTGATTTTGTGTATGGTTTGTATTTTCCTTACCACTGTTCTTTTCCCTCCCTTCATATCCGATACCAGTAAAATGGAATTCACCATGAAGATAATATTCTACTCGAGGCAAATCCATTTCACTTCAGTGGGACAAATATATGGAGGATACTGAGTTTGGGCTTCATTGCTAAAGAATAAGATTGTTTTTTTTCTTTCTTCATATATGTTTGATTCTCAAAGGAATTTATATCATTTATTGGATCCATATAACATAATTAAATTTATCCTAGTAGTTGGGAGACGAAGAGCTTTTACAATTCTTCCATGATCTATTAGTTTTCTATTCAACCCACACATTTTTTTGTCTGAGAAAAGAAGGAATACTAACAATTACAGAGAGGGGTGATGCATAGAGGATCACTGTGGCCACCATTCCTGCAGTACCCACAAGGAACTTCTTGTGTTGCTTATCATGCAAAGCAAATAGAGAAACTGCTGCAATGGTTCCAGCCACCGTCAGCACGCCAATAAGCATTCTCACCATTGTTCTCTGCCAATCCATTCATGCAAGTTTATACATATTCATTGAAGATCACCCAAGTTTTTACACCAGGCATACAAACATGATCATGCTAAGAAGCACATTTAAGAATACTAACCTTGGTTTTGGGTGGTGCAAAGAAGAGATAGATGGAAATGAAGCAGCACTCAAGAAGAAGGCCAACAGCATTGACAATCATAACTACAACGTTATCCCACCCATTACTTATAAGAGGCGATCCATAATATGTATACAGAAGACAGTTAAAGAGTGCTATCAAGTAAGGAATCCCTGAGAAATCCTCTGTCGTCCTTTTCTTTATAACCCTCTTGAACGTAACACTGCACAACAACAATCAACACTGTAATCTATAAAAAAAGAACCTTCAGAACAGAGCATAACAGAGCAAAACAAACAAACCTAGATCATATAAAATCTGATCAAAACCCAACTTACGCTGGCACTGCGTACATAAGTAAGGCGATAACACTACCTGTACCCATCACAAAACACAACCCATTAAGATTTCTATAGAAAACCCATGTTCAAACAAAACCCATGCTTAAAACTCAGAGTTTTAGGGTTTAAGACCTGCAACGCCAAAACCCGTACGTATGATGTTGTTCACCATTTTTAATCTCCAGAGCAGGAAAAGAAAAAGCAGAAATTGGGTGTGTGAGAAGAAGAAGAGAAGAAAGAGATGATGCCTGGCGGCTGACAAAGAGGATATGGATGATTGCTCTTATATCCTCATATGCAGGGATGAGCCAAGGAGGGGGGGTTGCAGATTTATAGAGCTGGGTATGAATTCCACTTGTTTGAGATTCCCTACACCGCATGGACTTCACACCCCCATGAGAGAAACGGCAGAGGGATTGGAGAGAAAAAGCACAAGGCTTAGGCTTTATTCATCAAACACGCGTCTCTCCATACATATTCAGTTGGTTTCATTCTCCAGCTCGGTACGCCAGCCATGCGTGCAAGTGCATTCCCTTCTTGGGTTGGAGAAATTGCTTGTCTTCTCTGCCCCACGCCATTTTCAAACCCATCTCATTTTTCCACGCAAACTGCTGCCCCAATTATGAACAGTTACACAAGGCTTCACGGAGAATTGCCTCACCAGAAATTCCCAAGCATTAAATGTGATGCTTAGCAGTCATTGTAAATGCTCACGTGTTTGAAAATCAGTTGGGTATGACTGTTGAGGAGGAATTATTTCTTTAAGGGGGAAGTTTTTTCAGTACGAGGGAGGAAGCAACAATAGCCATCAAAGCTAATGCGCATGCGTAGGATTCTAATTCACACGGTTTCTTTTTTCTCTGTATTGCAGTAGAAATTTCTAAAGGAGTTTTATCTCAAAAAGAAATTGTTTTTCACCATTCTTTCTGGATTCGTGGCAGGATTTGTTGGTTAAAGAAGATTTCTTTGTCAGGAACGAAAATCAGTCTCAACTACTTTGGCTTCCCACAGTCCTATAGGCTTCATTCCGTGACAATGTGCAAAACTACTACTACCTAATATCATTTCTTATTTATTTTGTTTTCAACAATATAGCTGGCTGCCCACAAATCCTACCTCAACATGACCATGAATAAAGGTTTCATTAGGTGCATATGAATTTCCGTAAGCAATCATTGTCCTACTCAAGAGTACCTAGAAAGTGAGCCGTATGCAGCTCTCCTAGGCTCCCATTGTAATGATTGAAACTGCATAACCATGTCCTTTTTTCATTAGGTTTCTTATGCATTTTGATTTGAATGTTGTTATCTAATGATTGGTGTATGAGTGGTGTATTGTTGTGAATTCAGTTTGTGATATTATTATAATTTGGTTTTATTATCATTCATTTTTAAAAGTTTGTTTCTAATCCTTCTATTTCTTATTCATCATTAGTTATGTATTCATAAATATAATTAGAAGTTTGTTTCTAATCCTTCTATTTCTTATTCATCATTAGTGATGTATTCATAAATATAATGTATATACTGTTGACATGTGGCACACATTTTTTCAAACTAGTTGTACTCGTCGATGAATTATATTATGTCATTCTCTTTTGAATCTTCTTTATGTAATGATTGGTGTATAAGTAGTGTATTATTATGTGAATCAAATTTATGATATTATCATAGCTTGATTTTATTATTATTCATTCTTAAAGACTTTTCCTAATCCTCCCATATCCTATATATCACTCGTTATGTATTCACAAATATAATATGTATATATAGCATTGACATGTGACACGCATCCTTTCAAATTAGTTGTATTGGTCCATGAATTCTATTACGTCATTCATTCTTAGAGATTCTTCCTAATGCTTCCATCTATTATTTATCACTAATGTGTGTGTGTATCTCTGCATATGGATATGTATATATGCATATACATATACATCTACATCTATCTATATATCTGTAAGTGTGTGTGTACACGCACACACACACATTGTAGACATCCTAAAATGGACAGACTTGTGACTTTACATTAAAAACACTCATTTTCATTTATTAATTAATAGTTTTTTAATCATTAATTAATCATCTATTTTCTTCTAAATTTATTCCCCAAATCATCTAATCAAATCTCTAAAATTAATTAAATAATTAATTTTATTTAATTAATTAACTGTAATTGATTAATTTTCATTAATTAATTAATTAAAGTCAATTTTCTAAAGTTTAAATTTAAATATTTAAACTTATTAATTAATTCTTCCAATTAAATTAATTTAATTTCATTCAATAATGCAATTCTAAATAAAAAAGAATTCAATTATCTCATACGTTGAAAATTTTAATTTCAAAAATGAATTAAATATTCAATTATGTTCAAAGAGATAACTCCTAATTAGATCACATGGGTTACTCCACCCACCTCTTCAGTTCTAAAAGGTAACTCAAAATTAGCTCTTCAGTTAACCAAACTCTATCTCCTCTCTTTCAGTTGAAAAGTGGAGTTTACTGATGGCTTCTCCAGTTCCCTTTGATCTCAACCGTTCATCTTCCTATCTCTGACATTGATCTCAACCGTTCATCTCACTCTCAATTCCTATATAACAAACCCTTCATAACCATTTGAAGGATCCATAATTTCAAGCTTACGTGCACCATTACTCTGTCAGATTGGTTAAAACATCAAGCCTTCTTGCCATCATACATCTAGGATTTCAAGCTCACGTGTGTCATTACTCTGTCAGATTGGTTCAATCAAGCATCAAGCCATCTTGCGATCAAAGCATTCAATATCATATTCTCGACACTCCCAAGTCATAGATGTTGCCCACAACAATACTGAGCATCACACAAACAACATTTCAGAAGGAGTAGAGAGAGACAATAGAAGCTTCAAGAAATTGGATTTGCATTCATTTGTTTTCCTCTTATTTTCTTGTTCATTTTATTGATTCATAGTTTCGTTATTAGTAGCTATTTCTATCGATTTCCCCCATTGCAAATCGGTGTTACTAACCCCTCATTATTGAGTGTTACATATTTTGGTTCATGCATACATTTTGGTGAACCCAACGTGAATCAAACAACCCGAATATCACTTACAGATGAAAGACAAAACCTTTTGGCCACGGCCATACGGTTGCAATTTTTTTTTTTTTTTTTCATGTTTTTCTCGATAAACTTGTAATTTCACAATCGCTGGTATTTTACCGCAATTGATGAAAGATTGTTGCAATCGTCTGGTTTATTGCCGCAATCATTGTAAGGGTTTCACAATAATTTTCTGTTGTTAATCACAAGTTTGTTTTATTGCTTTGTGCCGCAATTGACCGATCTATGCCGCAATCATTACCAATTTTATCACAATCACACATATTTTGCCGCAATCGACAGCATTCTACCGTAATTAAAAGTGCTTTACCATAATTGACAGAAGATTGCCGCAACTGACAGAACTCTGTCGCAATTAACAGAAGATTACCGCAATTGACAGAAATATCAAAAATCAAATTAAACATCACTATTTTTCTGTCAAAATCTGATTGTTTTCTCTATTTTCTGCCGGATTGATCAATGATGAATGGCCAAAAAGGTAATTGTTAGTAATAACTGAGAGGGGGGGTGAATAAGTGGCCTCAAAAATATTCTAATTAATCAACCCAAAAAATTAGTACCACAATATTAAGCCTCTAGTTATCTTCAGTCCTATAAGATGAATGCCTTCAAATATACTTATTAAATAACTACTGCCTGAAGTGCTTTGTTAAACCTTATTCTTTATGTTTACCGAATAACAGTCTTTCAATTTACTAAAAATAGTAAATTACTTAGAGTATACCGATCAATCTAGATTAGTTATGTGTAATGCAAAACACTAAAGTAATGACTCATAAACACATTAACACATGGAAAATAAACGTGTAAACCCTGTTAAGGGAAAAACCACTTGGGACCGGTAACCCAATTTTTTTCAATCTTCTGAAGTGAGCTTGGTGAAGAGCCAACCTTGTTAAAGGTTAAAAACACACTGTTAGGTGTGACCTTGTTAGAGGATTTAAAAGATTAGTTTGTCACTTGATATCAGACATTTCTATGCTACCTTCCTTGCCCAAACTATTCTGGTTTGTCAAATGGTATCTGGCATCTCATGCTATCTTCATGATCAAATTTTTTGATACTCCTTGGGATGTATCTCAATATAGAAAGGATCTTTAAATCCTGCTCAGCTAAGAGACTTTCTGAATCAATGGTTAAAATGAAATAGTATGATCTATTCACATATACAGCTTATACTTGCTGATTTTCAGATCTATTGTAAGCTCATTTTACTTTTCTGATCAATGTATCCTTTTAATACATTTTCTCCACTTTTGTTCTACTTGACAATGCTATGCTCTATTGCTCGATGTCCACAAAAATCTTTAGCTCTTTCCTCAGCTTCATTGATCATGACTATATGAAGTTGTTCTTCATCAGTTTCTCTCTAGCATCCTCTTTTTCATTCACTCCCCTTAATTCATAATGAATTAAGTTGTCTCTTTATAGACATGATATCACCACTTTTAGGTTCTTGATTTTCTTGATCTTGGGGTGATCCACAATCTTAGCCAATATGATTTAAAGCATAACTTCTTATTTTATCTCATAGAAATCTTCTTGCCAATTGGACAAAACAACTTTAAATCCTTTACTTATCTCTGGCTTTATCTTGTCAATGAAAACAATGATAACTACCAGTTAAGTCTATATTTAGCTCTGCCAGCTAGATATTTTGTCATTTCTGAACTCCAGTTAACTTTGGTGTTTTAACACTTTGATAGCTTTGGTCAACACTCTAGTTCTCCTCGGGCTTCTCCGTCGGGGTTGTTTGTCCGTCAGAGTTATCTGTCCTTCATGCTTCACTACAAAGTTCTGCTCGTCGGTTAACACTATAATTCTGGCCGTCGGTTATGCTTGTGATTCTTCTCGTCGGTAATGCTTGTCGGGTTTCTTGCTCGGGCATCACAGTGACTTAAATTTTGGTTATCTCTGTCCGTCGAGTTCCACTAGCCATCGGTGTTTGTAGTCACTTAGTAAATTTTTTTATTTTATGCATTATTGAAAGAATAATCTTTTTCTCTCTGATTCTCTGAAGTCTTTTGACACTTTAATTATAACTGACTAGATTATATCAAGTTGACATCAATGAAAATACAATCCATTAACTGATTTAATGTCTTGCATTATCTTTCTACATTTCGGTGATCAACTTAACATGTTCTAACATTCAGTCAGTTACATGTCATCAATCTCTCCCTTTGGCATTGATGGGAACATACTACATTATCATACTATACTATTACTAATACAATAAATATAACACTTTCATCAATCTTTCCTATTGTAAATATTACAAATGTCTGGTTGTCGGTAAGCTCAAAATAGCTTTGATTTATTTCTTGCAGAGTGGGTTTCTTCAATCTTCAATCCCTTCATTGGATAGATGTAGCATCTTCTGTCTCTATTTTGATATGTGCTCTACCTTGGCTGTTCCTCTTCTTGGTAATTTCTTTTTTTCTTTGACAACAATCTCTCCCTTTGTATGAACGTTCTCCCTTTGTTACTTCTCTCCCTTAGATGGATATTTCGTATGTAATCAATCTCTCTCCCTTTAAATACTGATTATCTTTTCCTTTTGATTCTTGATATGTCTCCCTTATGATAATGAGATAATCTCTCCCTTTGACAATAATGCCAAACAAGTTTTTTTCTATATCATTTTTCAAAATATAATATATTCCTTGAATTTTCCTATCCATCAACAATACAATGTCTCTTGTGTTCGGTGTAGACTTGTACCTTGCTGTGTACAGATGTATCTGTTTCTCTTTATCTTGGTGTTTGCATCTACTTGAATGATCTTCTGATTGTGTGTATGTTGATGCAGCCTCCTAGTCAGGTTACTGACCGATAGACAAGGGTTGGACCCTTAGTCTTTGTCTCAGGTACTCAAATGTATCTTTCAGTAATGGCTTGGTGAATATATCAGCTAATTGTTCCTTTGATTGAACATATTCTAGTATCACCTCCTTTTCTTGCACTTGTTCTCTCAAATAGTGATACTTGATAGAAATATGCTTAGTCTTAGCATGCATGACTCGATTCTTAGAAATGTTAATTGCACTGGTATTATCACAATAGATAATTACTGGTTCAAGAATCTTCATATTCATACCTTCCAGCAAATGTTTGATCCATGTAATATTGAAGCAATTTGAAGAAGCAACCACATACTCTGCTTCTGCAATAGACTGAGAGATGCATCCTTGCTTCTTGTTGATCCATGTGACAAGTCTGTCACCCATGAAGAATGCTCATCCAGTTGTGTTCTTTCGGTCATCAATGTTTCCATCCCAATCAACATCTGTATAGAATCGTATCTCAAATTTTCCTTCTCTTTTATACCATAAGCCATAGTCCTCGGTGTTTTTCAGATATCTTAGAATTCTCTTAACATGAGTCATATGTGATTATTTGGGATTAGCAGAGAATCTTGCAACTATTCCAACTGCATGTGATATATCTGGTCTAGTATGAACAACATACATCAGTTTTCCAATCATTGATCTATACAAGGTCTGATTTACCTCATTTGATTTGTCTTCTTTTGTCAGCTTACATTCGGTAGCCATAGGTGTTCCAACTGGTTTGGAATCTTCCATCTTGAATATCTTTAGCACTTCCTTGATGTATTTGGACTGAGTGATATATATGCATGCATCTTGTTGAAGAATCTATAGACCAAGAAAGAATTTGATCTCCCCAAACATAGACATTTCAAATTCTTTACTCATTTCATTAGCAAAGGATTTTCATAACATTTCATTTCCCCCAAAAATGATATCATCAACAAAATTTTTAGCAATCAGAATATTACCATCGATATCTTCTTTTAAGTACAGATTGTTATTTTTGCTAGTTCTTACAAATTTAATGCTAATGAGATAGGAGTGAAGTCTTTTATACCAGGCTCTAGTTGCTTGTTTCAATCCATACAAGGCTTTATGTAGTGTACATACCATTTTTATCTTGTCTGGATCAACAAACCCTTCTGGTTGTTCAATGTATACCTCTTCTTCCAGTATTCCATTTAGGAATGCAAATTTGACATCCATATGGTATACCTTGAATCCTTTGAATGTAACATAAGCAAGTAAGATTCTAACTCCTTCTAGTCTAGCAACGGGTGCAAAGGTTTCTCCATAATCAATACCTTCTTCTTGTGCATACCCCTTGCATACAAATTTTTCTTTGTTTCTTGTGACCTCTCCATTCTCATTCAGCATGTTTTTGAATAACCATTTGGTACCGATGAAATTCTTGTCATCTAGTCTCAGTACTAGTTTCCATGTACTATTCTTCTCAATCTGTTCTATGTCTTCATTCATAGCACTGATCCATTATTCATTCTCAAGTGCAGTATTATCAGATTTAGGCTCAAAATCACAAAGTAAACATCTAGTGTTTAGTGACTTACTTCTTGTTCTCATTCCAGCCTTCTTGTCTCCTATGATTTGATTCTGTGGATGATGTCTTCTGAAATACTTGGCAAGTTTGGGTTTAGCTCTGTGTTCGTCATTCTGATTATCTTCTTGACTTTCATTCTAATCTCCATCACTCGAAACATCATCTTGAGGATTTTCCTGATTTTTAGTAATTACAGCCTAATGCTCACGTCCAATGTTCTGTTGCTAGGGAGCGATACACTATTGCGCAGGTAGAGTGTCAGGTTCTGTATAAAATAACCTGTTGTACTCCTCTAGCTTTTTTTTTCTTTCCTTATCATTCTTTTCTGCAAATTCATCTATTTTCACATTTTCACTTTCATTGATCTTGTTAGATGATTTGTTAAGACATTTATAAGCTTTGCTTTTGGTTGAATACCCTAGAAAGATACCTTGTTCACTTTTGGATACAAGTTTTCCATTTCTATCATCTTTCAAAATATAACATTGGCTGTCAAATATTCTGAAGTAACTTACATTGGGTGTGTGACCATACCAAAGCTCATAGGGTGTCTTCTTTGTGTCCTTCAATTATACTCTGTTTAATGTGTACACAACAGTACTAATAGCTTCCCTCCAGAAATTTTGAATGATTCTCTTCTCAATCATCAATGTTATTTCATAGTCAACAATTGATATGTTTCTCCTTTTAGCAATTCCATTTTGCTATGGTGTTCTTGGTGCAGAAACTTGTCTTTTAATTCCATGCTTATTGAAAGAGTTAGTGAATTCATCTGAAATAAACTCCCCTCCTCTATCTGACCTTAAGCATTTCAATTTCTTATCACTTTGTTTTTCTACCATAGCCTTATACCATTTAAACATCTTTAATGCTTCTGATTTATCTTTTAAGAACATAACTGTCATCATTCTATAATAATCATCAACAAAGAGAATAAAATGCCTATCTCCATAGTAACTCTTTGTCCTCATGGGTCCACATAGATCAGTATGGACTAATTCTAGAATTGCATTAGATGTATGGGTTTTACTCTTGAAACTAGACTTTTCATCTCACCTTTCTGATAATTCTTGTACATGATATGCTCAGGCTTAGTCATGCTTGGTAAGCCTCTGACATCCCATTTATTGCTTATCTTTATCATGCTATCAAAATTCACATGAAAATATTTTGTGCCACAACCATATGTCTTCATTTCTATCCATTAAACAAGTGGTGTTAATGTCATCAAGATAAAAAATGTTACCTTTTGTCTGCTCACCAATTATGATCAACCTTCCTTGTTCATTTAAGATCTTTGCCTTCTTATTCTCAAATGCTACTCTGTGACCTATATTGTTCCGTTGTGAAATACTTAACAGATTATAATTCAACCCTTTTACCTAGTAAGAATTTCCACATTTGATCAGGTTATTCAACATTATAGTTCCTTTACCTTCAACTGGAAAAGGTGTATCATTACCCATTCTTACTGAACCACCAGTATAGTGTTCAAAAGTATCAAAATTTTGTTTATCACCGGTCATATGGTGAGTGTAGCCACTATCTATCATCCAGACATCATTCTTACTAACCTTAGATATGAGTGCAGTTTCTACATACCTTTCTTCTTCTTCATCTGAATCATCCTTCATGGCTACAAATACCATCTCAATGTGTTCTTCTGATTCGGTGTCAGTTTCATCAGCTCTGTTCTCAGCCAGGTAACAATATTTCTTCCCTTTTCCTTGTATTCTCTGGTATCTCTTTTGTTATACTTTCGGTTGCTTCGGTAATCTCTATTATCACCTCTATCAAAATTCTTCTCATATGATCTATCATTACTTCTATCATCTTTTCTTCTGTTTGGACATCTTGTAGCAAAGTATCCAACCTCTTAACAATTGATACATACAAGTGGTAAATTACCTTCGTATCTACCTTTTCCTCTCTACAATCTTCTTTCCATTAGTGCTTCAATCTCATCAAGTCCTTGATCCTCATTATCACTTTCACTATACTTTCTAATAGCATGTCTATGACTTGAATTAACTATTTTCAAATAAGATTTGAATGCAAATTATATAGATGGTAAGACACTATTATCAAAGTTATTCATCTCAAATGAAATTAGTCTACCAATCAGACTATCTAGAGTAACTGTATTGTTTTCAACTGCTCTCATTTCTTGAATAACAAAAACTCTAATAGCATATACAGACAGTAAGGTTCTTAAGATTTTACTTACCACTATCTCCTCTTCAAGTACACCTCCAACTCCTCAGATATCATTGACTACCTCTTTGATTCTGCAGCTATACTGAGTGATATTTTATCCTTCTTTCATCCTTAGGTCATCAAACCTCCCTCTTAGGCTTTCTTCCTTGGCTCTTAGTACATTAGCATCTCCTCCATGTACCAACTTAAACTTATCCCACATTTTCTTTGCAGAGGTGCATGTTTCGACATCTTCAAACTCAGCATCAGAGAGTGATGAGGCAAGTTCTATCATCATGCAATTATGCTCATGCTTTTCTCTCAATTTCTCAAGAGTGTGAGGTCCTGTAGGTAACACATTTTCAGTATCAAGGTGTTGAGTAACATCATTACCAATACCTAATAGGTGGAATCTTATTCTACTTTTCCATGATGCAAAGTTGTCTTTATTCAACTTGGGCACATCTCATCTATTCATCTTGTGATCTTTTGCTTGAGCTGTTAAACTCCCTTTTATAAGCACACAAGCTCTGATACCAATTGTTAGAAATAACTGAGAGGGAGGGAGGGAGGTGGGGCGGGGTGAATCAGTGGCCTCAAAAATATTCTGATTAATCAACCCAAAAACATAGTACCACAATGTTAAGCCTCTAGTTATCTTCAGTCCTATAAGATGGATGCCTTGAAATATAATGATTAAATAACTACTGCTCAGAGTGCTTTGTTAAACCTTATTCTTTATGTTTACTGAATAGTAGTGTTTCAATTTACTAAAAAATAGTAAATTACTTAGAGTATACCAATCAATCCAGTTTAGCTATGTGTAATGCAAAACACTAAATTAATGACTCATAAACACATTGACACATATATTTTTAACGTGGAAATATTGTTAAGGAAAAAATCACTTGGGACAAGTAACCCAAAATTTTTCACTCTTCTAAAGTGAGCTCAGTGAAGAGCCAACCCTATTAAAGGTTACAAACACACTATTAGGTGTGATCTTGTTAGAGGATTTAAAAGATTAGTTTGTCACTTGATATCAGGCATTTCTATCCTACCTTCCTTGTCCAAACTCTTCTAGTTAGTCAAATGGTATCTAGCATCTCATGCTATCTTCATGATCAAACTTTTTGATAATCCTTGGGATGTATCTTAATATAGAAAGGATCTTTAAATCCTGCTCAATTAAGATACTTTCGAAATCAGTGGTTAAATTGAAACAGTATGATCTATTCACATATACAACTTATACTTTCAAATTTTCAGATCTATTGTAAGCTCATTTTACCTTTCTGATCAATGTATCATTTTAATAGCTTTGCTCCACTTTTGTTCTGCTCGGTGATGCTATGCTCTATTTCTCGGTGTCCACAGAAATTTTTAGCTCTTTCCTCAGCTTGATTGATCATGACTGTATGAAGTTGTTCTTCATTCATTTCTCTCCAGCATCCTCTTTTTCATTCACTCCCCTTAATTTGTAATGAATTAAGTTGTCTCTTTATAGACATGATATCACCATTTCTAGGTTCTTGATTTTCTTGATCTTGGAGTGATCCACAATCTTAGCCAATCTGATTTAAATTATAACTTCCTATTTTATCTCATATAAATCTTCTTTCCAACTAGACAAAATAGCTTTAAATCCTTTACTTATCTCTGGCTTTATCTTGTCGATGAAAACAATGATAACTACCAGTTAAGTCTATGTTTAGCTCTGCTAGCTAGATATTTTGTCATTTCTGAACTCCAGTTAACTTTGGTGTTTTAACTCTTTGATAGCTTCGGTCAACACTCCAGTTCTCCTCAGGCTTCTCCATCGGAGTTGTTTTTCTGTCAGATTTGTCTGTCCTTCGGGCTTCACTGCAAAGTTCTTCTCGTTGGTTAACACTGTAATTTTGGCTGTCAGTTATGCTTGTGAAAGATAGAGCACCTATCATAATAGAGAAAAAATATTGTACATCTATCTAATGAAGGGATTGAATATTGAAGAAACCCACTCTACAAGAAACAAATGAAAGCTAGTTTGAGCTTATTGAGAACCAAACATTTGTAATAGTTACAATAGGAAAGATTGATGAAAGTGTTATATTTCATATTGTATTAGTAATAGTATAGTATGATAATGTAGTATATTTCCATCAATGCCAATGGGAGAGATTGATGAAATGTAACTGACTGAATGTTTCAAGATGTTAATTTGATTACCAAAATGTAGAAAGATAATGCAAGACATTAAATAAGTTAATGTATTGTATTGTCTTTGATGTCAACTTGATATAATCTAATCAGTTATAATTAATGTGTCAAAATAATTAAGAGAATTAGAGAGAAAAAGATTATGCTTTTAGTAATACATAAAAGACAAGCATTCACTAAGTGACTACAAACACCGACAACTAGTGGAACCCGATGGACAGAGATATCCAAAAGTTAAGTCAGAATTTGATTATTTTCTCTATTTTCTACAGGATTGATCAATGACGAATGACCAAAAAGGTAACTAGACACATCCCGAGTGCTAGATCACTAAGAGCGGCCATAAGAAGGACCATAAACTATCAAACGTAATAAAGAGCCATCTTATCCATCACAATGAAAGATCAAAGTGAAGTATACAACAAATATCTTGATTCAATCAAATGTTTCATAGCTAAGTAAAAGGTCACAACTAGTCTTAGTGATCTTAAAAATTCAAGAGTTGCCCGTTACTCTTCAATTCTTAATTAGACACTTTTTTTACTAGTCACGTTTATTTATAGCTTGTGGTGAGGAGAATTTTAATAAAGAAACTAAAATCAATTCATTTGTTATTTTAGTGCTTAAAAAGAACATTGCATGCAAACATCTTGAACCTCACATTTACTTATTGGTGCCTAAAATTGACGTGGAGGTTAGAATTGAATGAAGGCAAACAAAATTTTAAATTTGGCTCAATAAAACTGATCAAGAAATCATTACTTACTTTGGGCTTTAAAACTAACACTTTCTCTCGTATGTGTGATTAGCTTAGTTCACATTTCAATCTTTGGGGTTTAAATGATTAACCTTGTGTCTTGAGTCTTTGGTGTGCTTGCACAATCTGTTAGATTAAACACCTTTATACTTTTTAGGATGGCCTATCTGGGGAATGCGCTTCTTCCTCAGAGAATGACCTAAAATCGGTAATCCTTCCGATCGGTATATAAACAAGATGTGAACCAAAGTTCCATTTTATATCTAGCCAAGCTCGGGCGAGGTGTGTTGATGATATTCTGGACCGGCTAAATTATCCCTAAGGAGCCACCATGGTCAACTAGGATCTTAAGTGAGTCACACACAAACAAAATGACTGGATATACACCACAAACCCTACTAGAACCTTGTTAAAATAGAGGCCAATCCGATTCACCTCCGAAAATATACCTTATTATAGTGCAAGGGGTTGCAGAATTCCCCCCTAAGATCCCCAACATATGTGTTCTAGGGTATTGTGTTAGTGAAAGAGATCTTCACTAGCATGACAACAATATCTGAGAACGGTAAAAACATGGGCACCTACATTGTGGACCTTTGTGTCCTAGTAGTGTGACACTTGTCGTGTGAGCTAACAAACATTCAAGCATTGGGGCCTATAATATTGTATTTGACAGCCAAATTTTCCTTAGATTAATCTATTTGTCCTTATGTCAAAACTTGTGCTAGATTACAAAACACATTGTCCATTGTGCTTGTTCTTTGATCAGTTTCCAAAAACACAAAACAAACATAAAAATAAAAACTGTCAAAAC
Organism: Thuja plicata; assembly: GCA_018584345.1. Taxonomy (NCBI): domain Eukaryota; kingdom Viridiplantae; phylum Streptophyta; class Pinopsida; order Cupressales; family Cupressaceae; genus Thuja; species Thuja plicata. The sequence goes on along the minus strand of MU223230.1, from coordinate 1,934,443 downwards.
AAGTCCAATGTGTTAAAGCCTAGGTTTGTCAACAATCAAGTTGTTCTGCAAAAAACAAGCCTTGTTCCTAAAAATAAACTCTATCAGATAGTGAAGTAAATTTTTAGTCTTTTTTGAGACTATCTCCCCTTTACTACAATTGCCCACATTTTGTCACAATTGATGGAAGTTTGTTGTAATCGTCCTATTTATTTCTGCACATGACCTACTTATTACCATAATTGGTGATAGATTACCACAATCAACTAGTCACTTTACCGCAATCAGTGGAGGTTTGCTGCACTTGAACAGAGACTTTAAAACACCCATTTTACCTAAAAAAACCTTGAAAATACTCTTCATTCTGTGTAAAAGATCAGTGTCTATCCTAGAAAAATGCAAAGAACATTGTGTGAATTTCTAAACTTTAAAGATCATCTATTCTTTGAAATCACAAATATCATCCAAGCATTGTTAGTTTGAAAGTTCAGACTTGAAATATCTTGATCCCGTTATCTCAAAATCATCATATCTCTATCAAGGACTTTGTCCCAGGCAATAGTCAAGAATTTGATTCTTACATCACCAAGTCTTTGAGATCAAGATAAATCAACATCTGTCCTTAGAATTACCCTTGTCCAAACATAACTCGGACTCTCCTAGAAAGGTTATCCTTTTTTTTGCCTTATATCACTTATTTTAGTCACAAAATCTAGACAAGACTATGTCTCACACACCTTATGAAGGGTCTTACACAAGTTCGAAGGCTAAAAATCAACCTGATGAGTCTTTTGTCAATAGATTTCCCCCTTGGGAACAAGAGCAAGAGGATGACCCTTTCATAAATATCAGTCCTTCTCTTTTCATTGAGAATCCCTGTAGACCAACATTGTTCCATGTTGTCGTAGAGGAGGAGCTCAAAGTCATAGAACAAGATGCCTATTCCATGCAAGTTGTTGATGTTGTTGTAGAGAGGAATCCTGAACATTTCTTAGCCATGTTGATTAAGAAGGGAGTCAAACACCCTGCTGAATTCAATGTGTTAGCCATATGGCTTGAAAACCCTCTCATAGGTCAAAATGCTACTCGACCGTCTCAAACAGAACCTGTGATATCTTAAATATTCCCATCCTTGACAACAAAAACATCAGCACAGACTGTGTCCAATCAGACTAGCTCCATGAACCAAGCAAGCACGTCTTCTACGCAAAGCATGACAGGCTCCCAAAAAAGTGCACCCATGGTCACTAGTGTGCCTCAGCCCTCAGCCTCATGGCCTTTCCAGTCAAGCTCTCATGCTATGCTCTCAATCCCACCAACAAGAAGCAACCCATTTGCAACTATTCCTCTACTACAGTCAGTCCCTACTACCCTTGGGCTTAATACATCACTCCCACGGGGATCCATCTTTGTGGGTCTAAATTTCATTCAATGCCCACCCAAGATAAGGCCTTTTCTCCTACATTGACCACAAAAAACCCAACAACAAAAACCTCAACCCCAGTAGCAAAAATCCCACCTTCAGCAGCAACAACATCCTCAACCCCAACAACAAACACAATAGAATCAATCTTGGGCCAATCACATGCCCCCTTATCAGAATCACATTTTGGGGAACCAATATCAAGTCCCAAGGATGAGATCATATGTCCCTACTTAGGGGACACATAGGTGCAACCTCATACCTACTACAACACAAAGGTACAATGTCACAAATAATCCTCAGTATCAAACATACATGCTCATCCAAAAAATGTAGAGCCTTCAAACCCAAATGATGGACATACAAAATCAAGGGAAAACCAAGTCCTACACCATAGAGGATTTATATCCATACCCATTTGACCATTCATTGCACATGTCTCCATTTCCAACTCATTTCTCGGTACCAAAATTTGATAAATACAGGGGCAATACCAACCCTATTGAGCATATCCAAGAATTCTTTGCTAGTTGCATCGAGGTCGCACACAACGAGACATACTTAATGTGTCTATTCTGACAAAGCTTAGCTGGACCAGTAATGGATTGGTTCTCACACTTACCTCATGGCATTCTCTCTTGAGTTGAATTAGCCTAAAAGTTCATCACTCACTTCTATCACAACATCGAGTGCAAGGTCAGCATCAAGGACCGCTGTGACATCAAACAAAAAGATGGAGAGTCCTTTGTAAAATTCCTAAAAATATAGAGGAAGAGACTCACATATGGCATACACAAAAAAGACCTCATAGTCATGTTCATTGATAATCTGATTCCAGATATGTCATTTACAACAGAATTGCAGCTAGCTCTAAACTTCAAGAAACTCATCAAAATGGGAGTTCGCTGTAAGAAGAACTTGGTCAAATGAGGTGTCCTTGCAAATCCTACCTAGATGAACACAAACAAGACTACAAAAAATAAAGCTAAATGGTGGAATAAAAACAAAAATATCACCATTGATGGTGTCATTGATGTAAAAATGGTCAACTACACCCAACCAAAAGTGTCACTGCAAGGAGCACCTATGGCTAACCAAAAACCCATGGTGCCCACTCAACAAGCACACACTCAGAATAAACCACCCCCTATCCAAGAAGCCACTATGTCAAACAATCAACCATGGGCACAATGCCCATCATAATTTCATTTTCCAAAATGAGATTACACACCATTAGGAGAGGCGATAGAATCAGCCTTAAGAAAGATGATACAATCCAACAACATCACTCTCCCCAAAATCAGAGAATATGAACATGGTGAAATCAAACCAAAGTGGTACAATGATAATGATTTATGCAAATTTCATCGAGTGAAGGGACACAAGACACCCGGGTGAAAGCACAATAATCTGTCACCCTTTTACAAGGGAAAAGGATGACAAAATCAAAGTTGTTCAGCTTCAATAGTATAAAAGTGACATTTATGTTTGGAATTTGAAGATGATGTAAACTAATAAAATGTTTTAAAATGGATGAAGTTTATGATTAATATTT